>CAWUFW010023442.1:0-75888 GCA_963921515.1 Calotriton arnoldi
CATTGCAAGATGTTGCTCAATTATTGGCTCTGGGTTCGTCGGGTTCTTGGTGAACCTACAAGTCCTATATATCCCCACAACCAGAAAGGTCCAGCGGATATAACGGTATATTGCCTTCAAATAGCTGTCATAATTAGAAGAAGTTACAGGTGAAAACGTTGACACAAATGGCTGTTTTTTTCAACTAATTTTCAATTTTTCCTTTATTTAACTGTTAGTTTCTATAAGGAAAACTTTAAGGATCTACACAAATGACCCCTTGCTGAATTCAGAATTTTGTCTACTTTTCATAAATGTATGGCTTTCCAGGATCCATTATTGGTTTCATACCCATTTCTACCATTAACTGGAAGGAGGTTGAAAGCACAAAAAATAGCAAAAATAGGCTATGTCCCAGAAAAATGCCAAAACTGTGTAAAAAAGTTGGTTTTCTGACAAAAGTCTGCTTGTCCCTGAAAGCTGGGAAGATGGTGATTTCATCCCCACAACCCCTTTTTGATGCCATTTGCAGGGAAAAATCAAGACGCTTTCATCTGTAGCCCTTTTTTTGCCTTTTTCCCAAAAAACCCAAAATTTAGCTGTATTTTGACTAATTTCTGGGTCCCCTCCAGGGGAACCCACAAACCCTGGGTACCTTTACAATCCCCATGATGTTAGAAAAAAAGGACGCAAATTTGGCATGGATACCTTATGTGGTCAAAAAGTTACAGGGGCCTAAGCGCGCACTACCCCAAATAGCCAAAAAAAGGCTTAGCACAGGAGGGGAAAAGGCCTAGCAGCGAAGGGGTTAAACTGTAATCTCAGGCATAATAAATATTTTGAAATGTATTAAAAATATTATACACCCTTGCACCTTAGAAAATTGTGCAACAAAATACACAAGCTTGTAAGATGTCAAGCGGCAGATGGTTTTATTTTCCATTACTAAACTGGAGAATCTTTGGCCGAAGGTATTTTCCAATTTAGGTAAAATGTCTGAAGCTCAAATGACACCAGCTATATCTGCAGCCCCACTGGGCCACTGCCATGCATATCCCAGCTTCACCCACATGCAGTGTGGTATTTTTCAGCTACTGGTATACCATGTCATGGTTACTCGAGGTGGAGGTCAGAGGGAGCCGCCTCTTCCACAGCCTAAGTGATAACACTGAACTTTCATCACAACAGTATCTTTTTAATCCCTTAAGTGTACCCAAATATGAGGATCGTGTCATTTGAAAACTGAGTAACGGGTCTGGCCACGAGTAAAGATGGCCACCTGAGCTCACAGCTCTGTTCCGAGACGGGCCCGGAGCGGAGGCAGCAGCCTTCCTGATGCAGCTGGGGGCACACTATACACTCCTCCCTCACTGCCTAGATCCCAGGATGGCGGAAGACCGAAGACCGTCACTCATACCAGCATGCCTGAGCGGAGATACTCTGGCAACCAAGACTGAACGCTAGGCCTAGGGCTGTGGAAGGAACCTCAGCCCTTGCACAGGGGACTGGCCCGCCTCCTGCTCACGAACTTGGCTACCTGCGACCTGACTCCCGCACTACGATAGGCGCGCACCCGAGGCCCTTGATCTGCAGACTCAGCTAGTGTTGGCACCCCCTCCTGTCTAGTACGAGGGACTGTCGAGACCTCCTCCGGATTCGCACTCGCCGTGTAGTGTGGCCAAAGGACCGGCCTCTCCCATCAGCCGTATAGGCCCAAGTCAGACAGTTCCCCGCAGACTCCAGCGGAGCCCTGAGGCACAGCAGCAGCAGAGACCCCATCCCTTCAGGGTCGGAGCGACCCCGCCTCTTCCTACCGGTCACAATTTCCAGCGGCACCCCAACCTGCCCCATGTATAACGCCTTGGACGGCAGTCTCAGTATCACCCCGTGATGCTCTACAGACTGCCTATAGGCCCAAGCACGGCCCGGTCAAAGAAACAAGCTGGGTAGGCTCCCAGGAGCATAAGGGGACCCCTCATCTACGAGAGGCATGCAAATCCCTTCCGATTACAGTGATAAAGATGTGGTAAGACCCTGGTTGGACAGTATGCATTCGCCAAACTGCGCCTATGGGACAACCATAGGATCGGTTTACACCTGACTGGAGCAAAAAAGTTGTTACTCCTTCAGCTGAATCGCCTCCTAACAGAGATAGATGCCTCGCAATACCTTATCGGCGGGGACTGGAATCTCATGAGGGATCCCATTTTGGATAGAACTGGACCCGTTGATAGTGGAAGTATTGCAGACAGGGCTCTGATAGACAACGTGCTGGCGGACAATGGTCTGGTGGACCACTGGCGCCTCAGTCACCCAACAGACACAGCATTCACTTTTACCTTCCCGGCCCACAGCACGCTCTCCTGGCTGGACTACTGCCTTGTCTCCCAAAGTACAGTACCGATAATTCAAGACTCGCAAATACTGGAGGAGGCGCTTTCCGACCATTCCCCGGTCCTAGTGTCACTGGAGGTAGGGCTGGCCATACTGGGCCGTAAGCCTTGGCGTATGAATATCCAGTGCGATCGGACCCCTAAAGGTTAATCCCAACTGAAGGCACACCTCAAGGACTACCTTTCTGATAACCGAGGGTATGTGGACTTTTGTAGGACCCTCTGGGCTTCAGCGAAGGCCACCATCAGAGGTCAACTGATGAGGGATGCAGCACAGGCCAACAGACAAGCAGCCACCGACAGAAGTAACTGGAAACGGACATCATGTCCTATTCACGCCTATACTCTGCCCATCCTACCCTACAGCACCGTAGGTCCTTGGAACAGGCCTGAATGGCCCTAAATAGTCTATACACCTCCAAAGCAGAATATGCCCTACAGAGGATGAAAGGGAGGCACTATGAGCAGGGGGAAAAAGCAGGGACATTACTGGCGGTGCAACTACGCCAACGAGAGGTGACCATGGCCATCCCTGCCATACAATCAACAGGCAGTGTGACCCTTACCCACCCTCAAGATATCATGAACGAATTTGCTTCGTTCTATACATCTCTCTACACCCGGGGGAACCAGACGAGGAGGACAAACTGACCACCTTCTTCAGGGACACGGACCTACCTCATCTCTCGGACAAGGGTAGGGAGCTCCTGGATGGCAAATTCAGCAGAGAGGAATAGCTAAATTACCCTACCAAAAAGGCCCTGGAGAAGATGGTTTCCCAGCAGAGTTCTATTGATGGGCAGGAGAGGAGATAGCTGACATTCTACAGACTGCATTCCAAGAGGCGAAACGAACGTCCTCTCTGGGCCCCCGCTCTAATAGGGCAGTATTCGCCATCCTGCGGAAACCTGGGAAGGATCCCCTGTTGTGTGGTAGCTACCGACCTATCTCCCTACTGAACTGCGATATTAAAATCATGGCCAGTGTTCTGGCCTCCCGCCTATGTAAAGTCCTCCTGGTACATAATACGCAGGTAGGATTTATACCCGGCCGCTCCTCCAGAAATCACCTACGCACCTTAACCCACACACTCCTGCCAGCCAAAGATCTCCAGACCAATGTATTAGCACTCTCATTCGACGCAGAAAAGGCGTTTGATCACATCAAATGAAACTACCTCCCTAAGGTGCTAGAGCGCTTTGGCAATAAATTCATCGTCAAGGTGCGACTGCTATATGACAATCCTATGGCACGGGTCTACTGTGGGGGCTTCTTATCAGACCCTTTCCTGATCCGTGGAGGGACACACCAGGGCTGCCCCCTTTACCTGCTCCTCTTCCTTCTGGCCATGGAACCCCTGGCATCTACCATACGTAACTCGGCCAACATCACAGGCATACGCCTACCGACCGGTGATTCCAAACTCTATCTCTACGCAGACAACATCCTGCTCACTCTCACAGACCTGCACCGCTCCCTGCCATCCCTGCTTAAAATCATTAATGACTTCTCATCATTTTCTGGTTATAAAATAAACTGAGATAAGAGCGAAGCACTCCCCATTTCAGCCGGTACCACAAAGGCGGCCATACATGGGTACCCTTTCCGCTGGCAACCCTCACGCCTTAAGTACCTAGGTATTCCGGTGAACAGAGGCATGGTGGGGATGGTTCCAGATAATCTGAACCCACTGCTCACCCAGATGAAGCGTGACTTTGAGAAATGGTCTGTGCTGGGGCTTTCCATGTGGGGCAGAGTGCAAGCTGTGCGCATGGTGAACCTCCCACGCCTCTATTTATACCCTCGGAATGCTTCCCATACAGATGCCTCTCACCACGCTTTGTCTGATTGACTCCAGGATAAGGTCCTTTGCGTCAAAATTGATGGCCCGTCGTACCAGCAGAGGGCTGAGCCTCCCGTCTATAGAGCACTATGCCCTTGCCATCCAGCTCTCCCAATTGGCGTATATGTTGCCAGGGGTCCCAGAACCGCTGCAATAGGTGTACATTGAACAGCACCACCTATCTGCGGACATAGGTCTCTCTGCTTTATACGGGACAGGGACGTGTCAGCAGGACCCCAACCACCCGCAACTATTTGCTATGCACAAGGCCTGGTGTCATGCACATAGTCTGCTAGGGTCGAATCCACAACTCAATGAGAAAGCCCCCTTATAGGGGAATGCCGGCATATGCATCAATGGGCAGAGACTATCCTGGCCCCGATGGAAGGCAGCGGACATATACACTCTCGATCAGCTCCTCCATAATGTAGACTTTAAATCGTTTGCACAGATAAGGGAGGAGTTTGGCCTCCCTGTACCACAATCCTGGAGATTCATCCAACTGCAGCACTGTTTGAAGAAAAACTTAGGTCCGCGCCCATGGTCCTGCCAGCCTCACCAGTAGTGTCATACCTCCACACTTGGGGGAAACACAAAGGGGTGATGTCTGGACTATATGGGGTACTCTCCTCCCACCTTTTCTCACAACCCCTATCGCGAGCTCTCTGTGCCAGATGGCAAACCCGATTATCAGGTTCCTCGAGAAGGACGAGTGGGCGGATGCCCTAGAAGCCCTGGATAGAGGCACCAGAGAGGCATGGCTGAAGTTCTGTCTTTTTAAGACCCTGCATGATTGGCACTGGATACCAATGAAACTGAATAGAGCAGGCTGGAGATGCATGAACTCATGCTGCGACACAACACATATTATATGCAAGTGCCCATCGATACAACCATTTGGTCCTATGTGGGCCAGGTCCTGAGCACCTCTATGTCCCTAAAACTACCACTCACCCCCTCCGCTATTCTTCTACATGCCCTGCGACACGTGCCAGAGCTATCAATGCCGCAACACCGTCTCATCCATACGGCACTGGCCACAGACAAAATATGTATCCGACGACAATGGAGGTTTCTGACACCACCATCACAGGAGGCCTGGTTAGTGGCTATGATCCACACTGCCTCACACGAACGAGTCATTTACAACCTACAAGACCAGTCAGATCTGTTTCTTCAGACATGGGCACCCTTCCTGTGTACAGAGGGAGATGACAGGGAGGATCATGCAGCAGAGGATTCGGGCCTCCACCCTCCCACCTGCCACATGCCCCCATCGCCACCTCCTCCACAGTAAGAATGGTAACAATAGTAACAGCAATAGATAATAATACATAGAACGCAATGAACAATGCCACTCTTTGCAACAAGCCTATCCCCACTTCTGTTCTACAGCCGGTTCACACACTCCCATGCCCCCTTCCCCCTCCTCCCCTCCTTCTCCTGCACACTAGGCACAGACCACACACACCAAACTTACCTCTGTCTACCCGCCACTCGCCTAACCCCCATCAACCTGCCGCTACAAGGGTAAGCCTGATGTCCGTGAAAGGAGACCACCAACACCGCCGTATAGTATAGCACATCTGAACACCCCCCATCACCACCCCCGCCTGCAGCCTACACCCATTTTGACGATACAAAAGGGGATACAAAAGGGGATGATGGACGGAACGTTTGAGCCAATCAAACACTCACCCCCAGTCAACAGATCTGGGTTTAATCCATCATCATTCTTTAGCTCACTCCACCACCCCAGTTCAGACATGGCCATATGCAAATCAGTCTGACCCTGTGCCTCATGGGAACAGTCCAGCCCGAACTGCCAAGCCATGTCTTCCCTGGACCGGAAACAAGCATCCTAGGACCGGTTTCTGGCATTTCAGCCGTCATCAGCCAGGCTTGCTTGAATCCAGTGGCAAAGTGAGCAAGGGACCCACGTCTGGGCATACCCCCGCCAACTTAGGGCGACCAAAGCGATACAAAAGGGGATGATGGACGGAACGTTTGAGCCAATCAAACACTCACCCCCAGTCAACAGATCTGGGTTTAATCCATCATCATTCTTTAGCTCACTCCACCACCCCAGTTCAGACATGGCCATATGCAAATCAGTCTGACCCTGTGCCTCATGGGAACAGTCCAGCCCGAACTGCCAAGCCATGTCTTCCCTGGACCGGAAACAAGCATCCTAGGACCGGTTTCTGGCATTTCAGCCGTCATCAGCCAGGCTTGCTTGAATCCAGTGGCAAAGTGAGCAAGGGACCCACGTCTGGGCATACCCCCGCCAACTTAGGGCGACCAAAGCGATACAAAAGGGGATGATGGACGGAACGTTTGAGCCAATCAAACACTCACCCCCAGTCAACAGATCTGGGTTTAATCCATCATCATTCTTTAGCTCACTCCACCACCCCAGTTCAGACATGGCCATATGCAAATCAGTCTGACCCTG
Organism: Calotriton arnoldi; assembly: GCA_963921515.1. NCBI lineage: Eukaryota > Metazoa > Chordata > Amphibia > Caudata > Salamandridae > Calotriton > Calotriton arnoldi. The sequence continues at coordinate 6,671 of CAWUFW010023442.1, forward strand.
TGCCTCATGGGAACAGTCCAGCCCGAACTGCCAAGCCATGTCTTCCCTGGACCGGAAACAAGCATCCTAGGACCGGTTTCTGGCATTTCAGCCGTCATCAGCCAGGCTTGCTTGAATCCAGTGGCAAAGTGAGCAAGGGACCCACGTCTGGGCATACCCCCGCCAACTTAGGGCGACCAAAGCGATACAAAAGGGGATGATGGACGGAACGTTTGAGCCAATCAAACACTCACCCCCAGTCAACAGATCTGGGTTTAATCCATCATCATTCTTTAGCTCACTCCACCACCCCAGTTCAGACATGGCCATATGCAAATCAGTCTGACCCTGTGCCTCATGGGAACAGTCCAGCCCGAACTGCCAAGCCATGTCTTCCCTGGACCGGAAACAAGCATCCTAGGACCGGTTTCTGGCATTTCAGCCGTCATCAGCCAGGCTTGCTTGAATCCAGTGGCAAAGTGAGCAAGGGACCCACGTCTGGGCATACCCCCGCCAACTTAGGGCGACCAAAGCGATACAAAAGGGGATGATGGACGGAACGTTTGAGCCAATCAAACACTCACCCCCAGTCAACAGATCTGGGTTTAATCCATCATCATTCTTTAGCTCACTCCACCACCCCAGTTCAGACATGGCCATATGCAAATCAGTCTGACCCTGTGCCTCATGGGAACAGTCCAGCCCGAACTGCCAAGCCATGTCTTCCCTGGACCGGAAACAAGCATCCTAGGACCGGTTTCTGGCATTTCAGCCGTCATCAGCCAGGCTTGCTTGAATCCAGTGGCAAAGTGAGCAAGGGACCCACGTCTGGGCATACCCCCGCCAACTTAGGGCGACCAAAGCGATACAAAAGGGATGATGGACGGAACGTTTGAGCCAATCAAACACTCACCCCCAGTCAACAGATCTGGGTTTAATCCATCATCATTCTTTAGCTCACTCCACCACCCCAGTTCAGACATGGCCATATGCAAATCAGTCTGACCCTGTGCCTCATGGGAACAGTCCAGCCCGAACTGCCAAGCCATGTCTTCCCTGGACCGGAAACAAGCATCCTAGGACCGGTTTCTGGCATTTCAGCCGTCATCAGCCAGGCTTGCTTGAATCCAGTGGCAAAGTGAGCAAGGGACCCACGTCTGGGCATACCCCCGCCAACTTAGGGCGACCAAAGCGATACAAAAGGGGATGATGGACGGAACGTTTGAGCCAATCAAACACTCACCCCCAGTCAACAGATCTGGGTTTAATCCATCATCATTCTTTAGCTCACTCCACCACCCCAGTTCAGACATGGCCATATGCAAATCAGTCTGACCCTGTGCCTCATGGGAACAGTCCAGCCCGAACTGCCAAGCCATGTCTTCCCTGGACCGGAAACAAGCATCCTAGGACCGGTTTCTGGCATTTCAGCCGTCATCAGCCAGGCTTGCTTGAATCCAGTGGCAAAGTGAGCAAGGGACCCACGTCTGGGCATACCCCCGCCAACTTAGGGCGACCAAAGCGATACAAAAGGGGATGATGGACGGAACGTTTGAGCCAATCAAACACTCACCCCCAGTCAACAGATCTGGGTTTAATCCATCATCATTCTTTAGCTCACTCCACCACCCCAGTTCAGACATGGCCATATGCAAATCAGTCTGACCCTGTGCCTCATGGGAACAGTCCAGCCCGAACTGCCAAGCCATGTCTTCCCTGGACCGGAAACAAGCATCCTAGGACCGGTTTCTGGCATTTCAGCCGTCATCAGCCAGGCTTGCTTGAATCCAGTGGCAAAGTGAGCAAGGGACCCACGTCTGGGCATACCCCGCCAACTTAGGGCGACCAAAGCGATACAAAGGGGATGATGGACGGAACGTTTGAGCCAATCAAACACTCACCCCCAGTCAACAGATCTGGGTTTAATCCATCATCATTCTTTAGCTCACTCCACCACCCCAGTTCAGACATGGCCATATGCAAATCAGTCTGACCCTGTGCCTCATGGGAACAGTCCAGCCCGAACTGCCAAGCCATGTCTTCCCTGGACCGGAAACAAGCATCCTAGGACCGGTTTCTGGCATTTCAGCCGTCATCAGCCAGGCTTGCTTGAATCCAGTGGCAAAGTGAGCAAGGGACCCACGTCTGGGCATACCCCGCCAACTTAGGGCGACCAAAGCGATACAAAAGGGGATGATGGACGGAACGTTTGAGCCAATCAAACACTCACCCCCAGTCAACAGATCTGGGTTTAATCCATCATCATTCTTTAGCTCACTCCACCACCCCAGTTCAGACATGGCCATATGCAAATCAGTCTGACCCTGTGCCTCATGGGAACAGTCCAGCCCGAACTGCCAAGCCATGTCTTCCCTGGACCGGAAACAAGCATCCTAGGACCGGTTTCTGGCATTTCAGCCGTCATCAGCCAGGCTTGCTTGAATCCAGTGGCAAAGTGAGCAAGGGACCCACGTCTGGGCATACCCCCGCCAACTTAGGGCGACCAAAGCGATACAAAAGGGGATGATGGACGGAACGTTTGAGCCAATCAAACACTCACCCCCAGTCAACAGATCTGGGTTTAATCCATCATCATTCTTTAGCTCACTCCACCACCCCAGTTCAGACATGGCCATATGCAAATCAGTCTGACCCTGTGCCTCATGGGAACAGTCCAGCCCGAACTGCCAAGCCATGTCTTCCCTGGACCGGAAACAAGCATCCTAGGACCGGTTTCTGGCATTTCAGCCGTCATCAGCCAGGCTTGCTTGAATCCAGTGGCAAAGTGAGCAAGGGACCCACGTCTGGGCATACCCCCGCCAACTTAGGGCGACCAAAGCGATACAAAAGGGGATGATGGACGGAACGTTTGAGCCAATCAAACACTCACCCCCAGTCAACAGATCTGGGTTTAATCCATCATCATTCTTTAGCTCACTCCACCACCCCAGTTCAGACATGGCCATATGCAAATCAGTCTGACCCTGTGCCTCATGGGAACAGTCCAGCCCGAACTGCCAAGCCATGTCTTCCCTGGACCGGAAACAAGCATCCTAGGACCGGTTTCTGGCATTTCAGCCGTCATCAGCCAGGCTTGCTTGAATCCAGTGGCAAAGTGAGCAAGGGACCCACGTCTGGGCATACCCCCGCCAACTTAGGGCGACCAAAGCGATACAAAAGGGGATGATGGACGGAACGTTTGAGCCAATCAAACACTCACCCCCAGTCAACAGATCTGGGTTTAATCCATCATCATTCTTTAGCTCACTCCACCACCCCAGTTCAGACATGGCCATATGCAAATCAGTCTGACCCTGTGCCTCATGGGAACAGTCCAGCCCGAACTGCCAAGCCATGTCTTCCCTGGACCGGAAACAAGCATCCTAGGACCGGTTTCTGGCATTTCAGCCGTCATCAGCCAGGCTTGCTTGAATCCAGTGGCAAAGTGAGCAAGGGACCCACGTCTGGGCATACCCCCGCCAACTTAGGGCGACCAAAGCGATACAAAAGGGGATGATGGACGGAACGTTTGAGCCAATCAAACACTCACCCCCAGTCAACAGATCTGGGTTTAATCCATCATCATTCTTTAGCTCACTCCACCACCCCAGTTCAGACATGGCCATATGCAAATCAGTCTGACCCTGTGCCTCATGGGAACAGTCCAGCCCGAACTGCCAAGCCATGTCTTCCCTGGACCGGAAACAAGCATCCTAGGACCGGTTTCTGGCATTTCAGCCGTCATCAGCCAGGCTTGCTTGAATCCAGTGGCAAAGTGAGCAAGGGACCCACGTCTGGGCATACCCCCGCCAACTTAGGGCGACCAAAGCGATACAAAAGGGGATGATGGACGGAACGTTTGAGCCAATCAAACACTCACCCCCAGTCAACAGATCTGGGTTTAATCCATCATCATTCTTTAGCTCACTCCACCACCCCAGTTCAGACATGGCCATATGCAAATCAGTCTGACCCTGTGCCTCATGGGAACAGTCCAGCCCGAACTGCCAAGCCATGTCTTCCCTGGACCGGAAACAAGCATCCTAGGACCGGTTTCTGGCATTTCAGCCGTCATCAGCCAGGCTTGCTTGAATCCAGTGGCAAAGTGAGCAAGGGACCCACGTCTGGGCATACCCCCGCCAACTTAGGGCGACCAAAGCGATACAAAAGGGGATGATGGACGGAACGTTTGAGCCAATCAAACACTCACCCCCAGTCAACAGATCTGGGTTTAATCCATCATCATTCTTTAGCTCACTCCACCACCCCAGTTCAGACATGGCCATATGCAAATCAGTCTGACCCTGTGCCTCATGGGAACAGTCCAGCCCGAACTGCCAAGCCATGTCTTCCCTGGACCGGAAACAAGCATCCTAGGACCGGTTTCTGGCATTTCAGCCGTCATCAGCCAGGCTTGCTTGAATCCAGTGGCAAAGTGAGCAAGGGACCCACGTCTGGGCATACCCCCGCCAACTTAGGGCGACCAAAGCGATACAAAAGGGGATGATGGACGGAACGTTTGAGCCAATCAAACACTCACCCCCAGTCAACAGATCTGGGTTTAATCCATCATCATTCTTTAGCTCACTCCACCACCCCAGTTCAGACATGGCCATATGCAAATCAGTCTGACCCTGTGCCTCATGGGAACAGTCCAGCCCGAACTGCCAAGCCATGTCTTCCCTGGACCGGAAACAAGCATCCTAGGACCGGTTTCTGGCATTTCAGCCGTCATCAGCCAGGCTTGCTTGAATCCAGTGGCAAAGTGAGCAAGGGACCCACGTCTGGGCATACTCCCGCCAACTTAGGGCGACCAAAGCGATACAAAAGGGGATGATGGACGGAACGTTTGAGCCAATCAAACACTCACCCCCAGTCAACAGATCTGGGTTTAATCCATCATCATTCTTTAGCTCACTCCACCACCCCAGTTCAGACATGGCCATATGCAAATCAGTCTGACCCTGTGCCTCATGGGAACAGTCCAGCCCGAACTGCCAAGCCATGTCTTCCCTGGACCGGAAACAAGCATCCTAGGACCGGTTTCTGGCATTTCAGCCGTCATCAGCCAGGCTTGCTTGAATCCAGTGGCAAAGTGAGCAAGGGACCCACGTCTGGGCATACCCCCGCCAACTTAGGGCGACCAAAGCGATACAAAAGGGGATGATGGACGGAACGTTTGAGCCAATCAAACACTCACCCCCAGTCAACAGATCTGGGTTTAATCCATCATCATTCTTTAGCTCACTCCACCACCCCAGTTCAGACATGGCCATATGCAAATCAGTCTGACCCTGTGCCTCATGGGAACAGTCCAGCCCGAACTGCCAAGCCATGTCTTCCCTGGACCGGAAACAAGCATCCTAGGACCGGTTTCTGGCATTTCAGCCGTCATCAGCCAGGCTTGCTTGAATCCAGTGGCAAAGTGAGCAAGGGACCCACGTCTGGGCATACCCCCGCCAACTTAGGGCGACCAAAGCGATACAAAAGGGGATGATGGACGGAACGTTTGAGCCAATCAAACACTCACCCCCAGTCAACAGATCTGGGTTTAATCCATCATCATTCTTTAGCTCACTCCACCACCCCAGTTCAGACATGGCCATATGCAAATCAGTCTGACCCTGTGCCTCATGGGAACAGTCCAGCCCGAACTGCCAAGCCATGTCTTCCCTGGACCGGAAACAAGCATCCTAGGACCGGTTTCTGGCATTTCAGCCGTCATCAGCCAGGCTTGCTTGAATCCAGTGGCAAAGTGAGCAAGGGACCCACGTCTGGGCATACCCCCGCCAACTTAGGGCGACCAAAGCGATACAAAAGGGGATGATGGACGGAACGTTTGAGCCAATCAAACACTCACCCCCAGTCAACAGATCTGGGTTTAATCCATCATCATTCTTTAGCTCACTCCACCACCCCAGTTCAGACATGGCCATATGCAAATCAGTCTGACCCTGTGCCTCATGGGAACAGTCCAGCCCGAACTGCCAAGCCATGTCTTCCCTGGACCGGAAACAAGCATCCTAGGACCGGTTTCTGGCATTTCAGCCGTCATCAGCCAGGCTTGCTTGAATCCAGTGGCAAAGTGAGCAAGGGACCCACGTCTGGGCATACCCCCGCCAACTTAGGGCGACCAAAGCGATACAAAGGGGATGATGGACGGAACGTTTGAGCCAATCAAACACTCACCCCCAGTCAACAGATCTGGGTTTAATCCATCATCATTCTTTAGCTCACTCCACCACCCCAGTTCAGACATGGCCATATGCAAATCAGTCTGACCCTGTGCCTCATGGGAACAGTCCAGCCCGAACTGCCAAGCCATGTCTTCCCTGGACCGGAAACAAGCATCCTAGGACCGGTTTCTGGCATTTCAGCCGTCATCAGCCAGGCTTGCTTGAATCCAGTGGCAAAGTGAGCAAGGGACCCACGTCTGGGCATACCCCGCCAACTTAGGGCGACCAAAGCGATACAAAAGGGGATGATGGACGGAACGTTTGAGCCAATCAAACACTCACCCCCAGTCAACAGATCTGGGTTTAATCCATCATCATTCTTTAGCTCACTCCACCACCCCAGTTCAGACATGGCCATATGCAAATCAGTCTGACCCTGTGCCTCATGGGAACAGTCCAGCCCGAACTGCCAAGCCATGTCTTCCCTGGACCGGAAACAAGCATCCTAGGACCGGTTTCTGGCATTTCAGCCGTCATCAGCCAGGCTTGCTTGAATCCAGTGGCAAAGTGAGCAAGGGACCCACGTCTGGGCATACCCCCGCCAACTTAGGGCGACCAAAGCGATACAAAAGGGGATGATGGACGGAACGTTTGAGCCAATCAAACACTCACCCCCAGTCAACAGATCTGGGTTTAATCCATCATCATTCTTTAGCTCACTCCACCACCCCAGTTCAGACATGGCCATATGCAAATCAGTCTGACCCTGTGCCTCATGGGAACAGTCCAGCCCGAACTGCCAAGCCATGTCTTCCCTGGACCGGAAACAAGCATCCTAGGACCGGTTTCTGGCATTTCAGCCGTCATCAGCCAGGCTTGCTTGAATCCAGTGGCAAAGTGAGCAAGGGACCCACGTCTGGGCATACCCCCGCCAACTTAGGGCGACCAAAGCGATACAAAAGGGGATGATGGACGGAACGTTTGAGCCAATCAAACACTCACCCCCAGTCAACAGATCTGGGTTTAATCCATCATCATTCTTTAGCTCACTCCACCACCCCAGTTCAGACATGGCCATATGCAAATCAGTCTGACCCTGTGCCTCATGGGAACAGTCCAGCCCGAACTGCCAAGCCATGTCTTCCCTGGACCGGAAACAAGCATCCTAGGACCGGTTTCTGGCATTTCAGCCGTCATCAGCCAGGCTTGCTTGAATCCAGTGGCAAAGTGAGCAAGGGACCCACGTCTGGGCATACCCCCGCCAACTTAGGGCGACCAAAGCGATACAAAAGGGGATGATGGACGGAACGTTTGAGCCAATCAAACACTCACCCCCAGTCAACAGATCTGGGTTTAATCCATCATCATTCTTTAGCTCACTCCACCACCCCAGTTCAGACATGGCCATATGCAAATCAGTCTGACCCTGTGCCTCATGGGAACAGTCCAGCCCGAACTGCCAAGCCATGTCTTCCCTGGACCGGAAACAAGCATCCTAGGACCGGTTTCTGGCATTTCAGCCGTCATCAGCCAGGCTTGCTTGAATCCAGTGGCAAAGTGAGCAAGGGACCCACGTCTGGGCATACCCCGCCAACTTAGGGCGACCAAAGCGATACAAAAGGGGATGATGGACGGAACGTTTGAGCCAATCAAACACTCACCCCCAGTCAACAGATCTGGGTTTAATCCATCATCATTCTTTAGCTCACTCCACCACCCCAGTTCAGACATGGCCATATGCAAATCAGTCTGACCCTGTGCCTCATGGGAACAGTCCAGCCCGAACTGCCAAGCCATGTCTTCCCTGGACCGGAAACAAGCATCCTAGGACCGGTTTCTGGCATTTCAGCCGTCATCAGCCAGGCTTGCTTGAATCCAGTGGCAAAGTGAGCAAGGGACCCACGTCTGGGCATACCCCCGCCAACTTAGGGCGACCAAAGTGATACAAAAGGGGATGATGGACGGAACGTTTGAGCCAATCAAACACTCACCCCCAGTCAACAGATCTGGGTTTAATCCATCATCATTCTTTAGCTCACTCCACCACCCCAGTTCAGACATGGCCATATGCAAATCAGTCTGACCCTGTGCCTCATGGGAACAGTCCAGCCCGAACTGCCAAGCCATGTCTTCCCTGGACCGGAAACAAGCATCCTAGGACCGGTTTCTGGCATTTCAGCCGTCATCAGCCAGGCTTGCTTGAATCCAGTGGCAAAGTGAGCAAGGGACCCACGTCTGGGCATACCCCCGCCAACTTAGGGCGACCAAAGCGATACAAAAGGGGATGATGGACGGAACGTTTGAGCCAATCAAACACTCACCCCCAGTCAACAGATCTGGGTTTAATCCATCATCATTCTTTAGCTCACTCCACCACCCCAGTTCAGACATGGCCATTTGCAAATCAGTCTGACCCTGTGCCTCATGGGAACAGTCCATGGGAACAGTCCAGCCCGAACTGCCAAGCCATGTCTTCCCTGGACCGGAAACAAGCATCCTAGGACCGGTTTCTGGCATTTCAGCCGTCATCAGCCGTCATCAGCCAGGCTTGCTTGAATCCAGTGGCAAAGTGAGCAAGGGACCCACGTCTGGGCATACACCCATTTTGACAACCACGCACGCCCCCTTCAATGATAGTGGACATGGCAGAGAAAAAGAATCTCCATCAACAATCTCACCTCTTTCCCACCTACACAACACACCGCACACCCTGTCCAGAGGTCCCCATACTCATGCATGCATGCACAGCTCCAAATATCCCACCACCACTCTCGCTCCCTTGCCACGCTATACACAAGCTTGTTCCCCCAGGACTGCACCCACCCTGTCCTTCAGACCACGGTCAGGTGCCATCTAGGACATTCTCAATAGCAATCAAGGGAGAGCAGATTCGCCTTCTGAGGCACGGACACCCGATGCCTGGTAGCCTATCACCTACAGAGGGATACTTAAACACACAGACCACACGACCTCACACCCATTGACATTAATGCTGCCCGGGATAGTATACAGACGAGCATCACCTCTGAGAGCACCCAACCTAACCCCCCCACACTTGTGTCTCCTCCTCTCTTTATTCCCTCATCCCCCTCTTCCCAACCCCTCCCCCCACCCTCTATCTTTTCTCGCTAATAGGGTGCACAATTTATCCATTTTAATATTATATATGGCTATTGTACCTGATTAGAAGATGCTGAGTCTCCATGCTGTATATCCTTATTACTTCTTAATAAAGAATTGCAACACAAAAAAGAAAATTGATTAACAATGAGAAAATCGCATACATTTAGGTTTTTGTTGCCTAAATGTATATTTTAATACATCTTGTTACCTTTCTTAATAAAAAAACTTGTGACTTCACTTGAACACCTTCATTAGCTATGCTTGTATTTGCATGATCTATTTTATCTGCATCTATTTTTATTGTTTTAATACACTGTAGTCAAATTAAATTGAGAATGATAGTGTTGATGTCAAGAATTCATCTTCCTTTGGCCTTTGAGCAGAATGGCATTTCACAGGAGCATGTTCTTTCCAATTTCCCAGCTCCCCTGGCTTTGCTTTGAGGCAAAGTCTCTCCTTATCAATGAGCTTCCGGTATGGCATCTTTTGCTGTGAGAGTCTGGAAGGTAACTCACACAGATGTTGTGCACATCCTTTCATGGCGTCTTCCCTTCACAAAAAGGGTATTTATCATAGTAGGCACGCATTCAAGGGTAACCTAAAAAAGGCAGTGGGGTCTATTAACAAAGCCCTTTTTGAATATAGTCCTGTAGTGCTACTGCATATACTCGAAAGTGCAACTCAGAAAGGTACGGGCAGACCTCTCCGTCTATGCAGGTCATACATATCACTCACGTACAGAGTTCTCCACCACAAGTGTGGAGAACTCAGCATACCTAGGTTTAGCTTTTTTGGTGTAATAGTGGGCGTGGCAAAGGGAACTGGCTGGAAAATGGGGAACATCTATTAGAAAATGGGAGGATGAAAGAAAAATGAATTAAGGAGAGGCACAGGAAGGGACATTTAAATGGAAAAGAACACCTACACAAGGGTTCGGCAGCTGCAAGTCACCAAAGAGACACTCACTTCTACTCCTGTAGTACAACAGCCCAAACAGGCCCAATCCTAATGCCCCTAAACCTTCAAGTAAGTCACACACTTCACATGGCCAGTACAATGATCCTTAAGGAAATCCCATACAAATCAGTGGAGGCAGGAATAACACTATCAGCACAAAGACCAACAACTAAAAATATAAATAAGTAAAATAATAAATGGTCATATAACTGTAGATATTACAATCTCCCAAGTAAATCACACTGTAAAAATATTTTATTAAAAAAAAAGTGAATAAAAAAATAATCAAAGTAATGTAAAAGAATAAGTAAATATTGTGGACACCAATCTTATTTATCCCTATTGAAACTAGGGAGAACTGACCCAGGAAGGCCCTTCTCTTGCCCAGGATGTGGAGAAAAAGAGCCTGACGTCTTCCACATAGTCTTGTCCTGCTGAGTAATGGGTTTCTGGGAGAGTCTGATAGGTTAGCTGCACTCCATACCAGATGACATCCCAAGCTTACACTGACAGAATGCTTACTAGGACACATAAAATTGCAACACTTGATGCAATCCACGCAAAGCGTTGCATGGCAGTTTAATGGGCGGTAGATATTGTCTTGGGAGACGGACATTAAAGAATGGATACTTGCAGAGGAAGGGCAGATGAAAATGTCCAAAAGGGAAGACAGATTAGCAAAAGACTTAAAAGAATGGACAGTGATACAGAAATTGTTGTATCCACCCGATTCTAGGCCACCATGAAGCATCAAACAGGACAGCAGAGATGGCATGAGAGGAACTGGGAGAGGTAATTGAAAAAGAAGACTGCTTGAGGCAGAGAGACCGGAGATGTGACACCTGTACATGGTTAACTGGTTGTGGTATGAAGGCCTGATATTATTCTTAGAAGCATTTTAGGATTGGATGTTGCCCATGAATCAACAGAACTATAAGTAACAAGCAGTGTGCTATGCTCCTTTGCTAATGTTTTAGGTGAAAGTGTATATGTATGGCCTCAGTCGTGTTGAATGTCTAGTGACCAGTGTTGGCACTGACTTTTTAGACTGAAACATGCTGACTATCTGTGAAGTTGGATGGAGTATTAGCCCCCTTGTAATATTTTATGCTTCTGAATGTAGGGGTACTATTACAAGTCATAGTCCCACTTCTACATAATTTGACTATTGCTGGCAGTCTATACATAGCACAAATAAAGATAGAACCACTACTATAAAAGGACTCCTAGGCGGGAAATCAAAGAGTCCCAACACGGCCTATCCTGGACTAGTGTCCGGGATAAGTAGCAACCCTTAGATGAAGCAAGTCACCTCATTTGCATAAGGATTTGCATGCTTTTTATGCTAACTGTCAAACAACAGGACCCACCTCAGTGAATAAACTAGATTTATTTTGACAACTATATCTTATGACAACAGGTTGTGTGATTATCTACATATGTACATGGCCCATTTAGAGTTAATTGATTATGATTTGAACCATCCGTTATCTGCCATCCATATGGAGAATATGGATGGCAGGTGGGTGATGTCTACTCTAAGACTGGTCTATGCGACTTGCATGAATAATGCTCTAAACACAATTAGTTCATACTGGAATGTCTTGTCTTAGTGCATAATATATTTTATGAACTTCTGTATTGGGCGGTGGCTTTCATAAATCTGAATATCTGCTGGAAATCTGCTTTTGACAATTCAAAATGACAAAGAAAGAAGATTACTTGTGTTTACCTACAATGTCATGCATTAATAATTATTCCAGGGAGATAACATACATTTACTTGATTTATCTTACCTGCTGAGAAAGGAATGAATGCTTCTTTCTTCACAAACTTTCCTTCTGAGTCAAGGAAATGCTGTGGGTAAAACTCTTTTGGTTTTTCAAAATGACCCTCATCTTGTAGGACAGAAGCCAATAGAACAGTGACTGCAGTTCCCTATGAAGAAGACAAAAAAAAGCATCATTAGATATCATGAAAAATATATGAAGAGAAGTAACTGTGGATTAAGCGTCTTCTCTAAATTCTTGGAATGCAGAGGGAGTGCAATAGACAACTGCAGTGACCCACTGCAACACGAAGTTTCCATAGATTGAGGAGCATACTAGAGTCCCCGATCCTATTCTAACCTGGATTAGATTGTTTCCTGTAGTCTCTCCCAGCAAGTCTGAATATGGTCAATGCAATTGTTTTCTTAGTGACTTGAAACAAGGCTGCATCCTCTGTTTTCATTATGATTTGCTGATTTACAGTTTTCTTTGGAGGGACCCGGAGGTTTACCACCAAAACTCGATAACCAGTGTATTACTATCTGGCTTACACCGACGATATAGTGATCTTTTCATTAACCACGAAAGGCCTGAATCATCAGTTATCCAAGCTTAATGCTTACAATCTGGAAAATTAACTCCAAGTTAATTATTCAACAACTAAAGTTGTCATATTTGGAAAAAAAACAGTACAATCTACAACTTGGGCATTTGTGAATGTAACTGTAAAACAATTTGACAGTTGTGTATATTTGGGTGTTACTGTTCACTCTTTGTTATCCTGGCTATTACCTCACCTTACCTTACCTCACCAGCGGAATCGTTTTCTTGATTTGTATGCTGCAGAGTACCACAAAGTTTACTATCCTACATGCTCTTCAACATCTACATACGCTTCATGGCTCAACTCTTACATCAGCATAAGGGTAAACTACAAATGTACATCAACAATACTCAAATCTATTTCTAGCTGGACTCAAGTCTATGGAAATCTCATTTTAGCTGGTTCAGGTATCCAGCTGAAGGAATGAGAGTCTGTGCTGTTGGGCTCCATCTAGCAATGTGTAATGTCTGTTATGGCCAACTTCCCTTGGTTTTATGTGGTCATAGCCTCACACGCAGAGAGCCACATCACTTGCAGACAGTTGGGACATGTGAGTTCTCTGAATTTGTGTGCCAGGAATTATGTGGTCCCAAAGTCTGTGCAGCCAGTCTGCATGTTCTGGTGTCCTGTCTGTGCCCTCTTTGACTTGATGACTTATTTGGAAGCCCATAGGGCAGGTGCCATGGCTTTCCCCCTACTGGAGCACAGCCTACAGGTCAGCGCATTGAGTAGTCCGAGTAAGACCTAGCTGGGGAAACAAGGGATCTCAGTGTCAAATATGTCACTGAGGGCCTTTAAAACTCCCAATATCCTCCCAATGTCCTCCCAATTTCTTTTGAGCTTGGGACATCTCCACAAAAGATGAGTCAATGTGCTGGGGCATCAACAATTAAGCCAAGATCCCTCAGAGGTGCCCGATTTCCATTTTGCCCTCCTGACGTGAGTATAATACCAGAGTGAGTTATTTTGAGCATGGCCTTTCTCACTGATGGAGGAGATATGGTTCCTGTAGAGTATGGCTGGCCATTCTTTTGGGGTAATGGAGTGTTCCAGTTTCCCTCCCATCTCTTTTGGGCCAGGGATTTGAGGAGTCAGGAGACTTATTTAGGAAACTAAATGTCTCAGAGTAGTGCTTTTGTAATTAACCATTTTTCAAACTTTGTAAGTTGTCTGCTGGCATGGGGCTGGACCAGGGGATGTGTAACCCATTGCTTAATATTATTGTATCACCATTTCACCTACGCAGGAACCCCATAGTTGGATTGAATTTGATCAAAGTCTATGAGATCATTATGGTCAAAGAGATAACCAATTCTTTTGCAGTTGGCATCCTGCCAGGTATGATATTCTCTACCTGTCACTGCCAGTGGGAAGGCGGGATTGCCAATGATGGGCAAGAGTGGGGAAGGGTGTGAAGAAAGACCCCCTGACTGCACCAGTTCGGTCCCAGGCTTTTACCATAGCTCACACTATTGGGGAGATATAGACACCTGGGGGCAGGTGTTTTTAAGAAGCCATGGTATTTTCCAGATGTGACTCCCTCCAATCGTCTGGTCAAGAAAGCACTAGTTAGCATAAGGGGCCTAGTCCATTTTATCATATATCTCAGTTGGGCAGCAAGGTATTAGTAGAAACAAGCTCAATATAACTGTGCTCCACTGTTTTCTCTAAAGTAGTGCAGATTTTGAGCCCTAACTATTGTACCAATGGCTCGCCCATGGCAAGGAAGAGTCGCTCCAGCTGAGCCCTGTCTTTTTGCAGGATAGTAAGGTTGAGGATGTGTGATTTCTGAACATTCACTTTAAAGCCCGGAAACTTTCCTAAATACTCCAACTCTCTCAAGAGGGTTGGTATGGAGGAATGGGGCTGGGAGAGGACATCAGCACTCAGGACAAATTTGTGTTCCTGGCACTCTAGGGTGATTGCAGAAATTTGGATGGCTGCCTGTATCCTCTCTGCCAGTGGCTCCAATAATAGGACGACGAGGAGCAGTGACAGAGGGCATCTCTGTCGTCGTGTACCCCAGGCTATCTCAAAGGTCCGCAAAATGGTGCAGTTACCCACACAAGAGCATTGGGCCTGGTGTATTTGCACCACACCCATGTCTTAAATTGAGGGCCAAAACCTATCTTCTTTAGTGTTCTTTGGAGGAAGGGTCAGTGAACTTGGTTAAATGCTTTTTTGTGTCGACTGACAATTGGAGTGCAGGAGATACAGCATGATACGCCTTAGCTATCATGTGCAACAGTTGCTTTGTATTCCCGATTCAGTACCTTTCTGGTATGAACTCTGTGTAGTCTGGGTCTATGAGGCCTTGCATAGCTAGCCCGTATGAATGCAAAGGGCTTGGCATCTACATTTAGAAGGGATGTCAGGCGATAGGAGGAGCAAAGAGCACGGTCTTTTCCTGGTTTAGGGAATCACCATTATCACCACCTCACACATGAGTAAATGAGTGTACCTGTCTCTCCCAATGATTTATAGAGGCAGGTGAAGATGGTGGCCAGTTTGGGATTGAACGCTCTGTAAAAGGCTAGGGTAAATCCATCAAGCTCCAGTGTTTTGCATGGTTGGAGTCTAACTATGCTGGCAAGTACATCATCTATGTGGATATCCGCATCTAGGGAGTTTGCCTCTTGTTGGGGAAATCTTGTGGTTCGCGCTTCAGAGAAGTAGACCTTAATGTCCTTTGGGTCTGCCTCTTCCACTGTGTAGAGGTCCATGTAGAAATGTTCAAACGCTTGTGTATTACCTTCATCAGTATGGGTTCTGCAGCCATCTCTTGTCACAATCCCTGCAATCTTGTTTTTATGGCGTTTGGCTTGCAGTTTACCTGCAAGTAGGCATTCAGCATTATTACCCCCTGTGTAGTATCTTTGTTTAGAGCAGTGGAAAGTGTACTGCCAAGGTCTAAAGGAGATCAAGATGGAGAAGTGGTCTGACAGAACCGACACCGCCTATTCAACCTGGCTAAAGTCACCCAGAATTTGAGGGCAATGTCAGGAAGTAGTCCAGCCTAGCATACATCTGGTGTGAGGTGATGAAGAAGGTGTGGCCCATTACCCCTCACATTTTGGTCCCACTAGAAATGATTGAGATCCCTTATGTTTTTAAAATCGTATTGAATGACATTATCACTTTAGATCATTTTGCAAGTATATGGAATATAAATAGTCTTAAATTGATGACTGACATGAGTTTATATATTTCATTGACAAAGAAGATCCTTATCACGATGCAGAGAATCATAAGGAGCTGTTCTGTGTTCATCACAATAGACATCACTACATTCATTGATCTAGCAGTCCTAAGAGTTTTAAAAAGGGTTTCTTATTTTAACAGTGAAAACACATCTGATCCATCTGCTATTTGATTTCAAGAACCTGAACACCTGAAAAGATTTAGTTACTCATCACAGATTAAGCTATTCACTACAGTCTATTGATTCGTTTTTTGAATAAGTCAATACATATTCGAAGGAAAGTTTTATTGAAAAAAGGATTTGAGAAACTAAAGTTTGGCAAATGTAGAGTACTTATACCTTGTTCAGACCATGCAAGATTCCTAGATAAATAATTTTTTGAAAAAGACTCTGCTGCAAATAACTTGCACCAGCATTGCATCTCTAAAAGATTTAAAGGCACCATCACTTGCTAGAATGAATTTTACACAGATTGCAGATTCAAAATGGATAGACAACAGCACTGATAAGGATTTGAATGAAATGGTGCAGAATGGACATAACATTTAATATTGTTAGACTCAGGTGGTATAGTCTTACAGCCAACAAATACTGATACATTTATGCAAAGTTGTCCTTGTTTCCTCCTTACAATCCTACTGCCAGAAAGATTATGATCTCTACAAAAAGAAGCATCATACAATATTTTCTCATTACAACAGATAGAGAGCACTCTTTTCCATTGCTGAATATCCATATCTTATTTTCCTCCTGAATGGAGTAATTTCCTTGCCTATCACTGATTTCTAGTTCTAGGACTGTCTGAAACATACATTTCTAGCATTTCCAACATTTTTATACAACATGCATCTTAGTTTCCTTATCAGTATCATTGATGGACCAAAGTCAATCCTGTATTTATTAGAACACGTTTATGCACTTATCCTCTAAGTCACTCACTGGCTTGTGATTCTATCTCTATTTGTGGTGCTTGTAATCCTTTGAAGCAAATTATTGCTAGTAAACGTCTTGCAACAGCTACATCTTTCATTTATTCTTATCACACTCTTAAGAAATGGATCCTATATAATTTGAATAAATGAATCTTGTTTTGGGTTGGGCCTGGGCTTTATATATTGGTTAACTGTTCAAAACAAATATAAAGTGTTGCAGTACTAGAGTTTATCCTCTCTTGAAGGTTTTTGAAAGTGTTTTGTGGCCAAAAGTAGAAATGCTAAATTAAACAAATTTATTCCTGTTTAAACTTGGAAAGGGGTATCTTTAACCTCTGCTGCTGAGACATTTGCTTCACATCCTTCCGCACGTCTTGAACACAACTGGCATCACTCATGTTTCTAAAACCTTTGCATCTGGCTTGCTGAGTGCCTTTAAAACTATTTTTGGATTTAGCCCTTCATTTTTTAGTTTTTTGCTATCAAATTTGTTTGGTGGAATATCAACTATTTTTCTCATTGTGGTGTATGCAATATTTAATTGTTTCCTACTGAAGAACTAAAACTCAACATGAATATCAATGCTGCGCAGTTATTTGATTCTATCTTGGAAGAGAACTAATTGCACTGGACTATGTTTTCGCAAACTTCAATCTCCTGGACCGAGACTTATATTTCAAAGGTTGGATAGTTATCAAACTGCCATTATGAATATTCCTTTGGAACAACATACTGTATTTATTGCTGATTCTTGGGAAGTAACTTGATTGCTCAGAGAGCTTAAGTACTCTACAATGCAATATAGTTACCCATCGTTAAGTCTTCACCTGTGCTGACACATGTGCCGACATGCGTGGGACCCACAGTCTCGCAATTCTTACACACCTTCAGTATTGCTTCAAGCAGTGCCGCAACAATTACAACTGCTCTGCCTCTGATGAAGTATTCATCTGCAGTTTCACCATCTTGAATCATTAATTGCATTCTAGCTTCATCATCAACAGTTGGCGAGTACCAGTAGCAATGATTTTTTTGCTACAAGTGACACTTAAAAAAAAACACCATTGTCTCTATATGTGAATTCCCTTGTTGATCGTTGTCGATGCTGCATGTTTCAAAACTGCCATCTGTATCCATAATGATATGAACTCAGTAAAACAAGAGAACTATCAAAAGCTGCTTCTGTTTTTAGTCTCACCTTAAGCCAGATCTTTGCTTTTAATTCCTTTTAGAATCTTCGTACCAAGCCATGTATTTAAATTAAAAAACAACAGTTGATGGACAGAATGCAGAACAATGTTATACATTCAGCCCAATACAGAGATATGGGCCTAAATCCATCGTTTTTTTGCTCACCATGCCATTCCAGTTTGAACCCAGCCATCTGCAAATCAGTCTTGACCCTGTGCCTCTTGGGAACAGTCCAGCCCGAACGGCCAAGCCAGGTCCTCCCTGGACTGGAAACAAGCATCCTAGGACCGGTTTCGGGGTTTCACCCCTCTTCAGCCAGGATAGCTTGATTCCAGTGGCATGGAGAGCACGGGACCCACGTCTGGGCATACCCGTCCCACTCGGATTGACAAATGCAAAAACAACAGTTGATGGACAGAATGCAGAACAATGTTATACATTCACCCCAGTACAGAGATATGGGCCTAAATCCATCGTTTTTTTGCTCACCATGCCATTCCAGTTTGAACCCAGCCATCTGCAAATCAGTCTTGACCCTGTGCCTCTTGGGAACAGTCCAGCCCGAACTGCCAAGCCAGGTCCTCCCTGGACTGGAAACAAGCATCCTAGGACCGGTTTCGGGGTTTCACCCCTCTTCAGCCAGGATAGCTTCATTCCAGTGGCATGGAGAGCACGGGACCCACGTCTGGGCATACCCGTCCCACTCGGGGTGACAAATGCAAAAACAACAGTTGATGGACAGAATGCAGAACAATGTTATACATTCACCCCAGTACAGAGATATGGGCCTAAATCCATCGTTTTTTTGCTCACCATGCCATTCCAGTTTGAACCCAGCCATCTGCAAATCAGTCTTGACCCTGTGCCTCTTGGGAACAGTCCAGCCCGAACTGCCAAGCCAGGTCCTCCCTGGACTGGAAACAAGCATCCTAGGACCGGTTTCGGGGTTTCACCCCTCTTCAGCCAGGATAGCTTGATTCCAGTGGCATGGAGAGCACGGGACCCACGTCTGGGCATACCCGTCCCACTCGGGGTGACAAATGCAAAAACAACAGTTGATGGACAGAATGCAGAACAATGTTATACATTCACCCCAGTACAGAGATATGGGCCTAAATCCATAGTTTTTTGCTCACCATGCCATTCCAGTTTGAACCCAGCCATCTGCAAATCAGTCTTGACCCTGTGCCTCTTGGGAACAGTCCAGCCCGAACTGCCAAGCCAGGTCCTCCCTGGACTGGAAACAAGCATCCTAGGACCGGTTTCGGGGTTTCACCCCTCTTCAGCCAGGATAGCTTGATTCCAGTGGCATGGAGAGCACGGGACCCACGTCTGGGCATACCCGTCCCACTCGGGGTGACAAATGCAAAAACAACAGTTGATGGACAGAATGCAGAACAATGTTATACATTCACCCCAGTACAGAGATATGGGCCTAAATCCATCGTTTTTTTGCTCACCATGCCATTCCAGTTTGAACCCAGCCATCTGCAAATCAGTCTTGACCCTGTGCCTCTTGGGAACAGTCCAGCCCGAACTGCCAAGCCAGGTCCTCCCTGGACTGGAAACAAGCATCCTAGGACCGGTTTCGGGGTTTCACCCCTCTTCAGCCAGGATAGCTTGATTCCAGTGGCATGGAGAGCACGGGACCCACGTCTCGGCAAACCCGTCCCACTCGGGGTGACAAATGCAAAAACAACAGTTGATGGACAGAATGCAGAACAATGTTATACATTCACCCCAGTACAGAGATATGGGCCTAAATCCATCGTTTTTGCTCACCATGCCATTCCAGTTTGAACCCAGCCATCTGCAAATCAGTCTTGACCCTGTGCCTCTTGGGAACAGTCCAGCCCGAACTGCCAAGCCAGGTCCTCCCTGGACTGGAAACAAGCATCCTAGGACCGGTTTCGGGGTTTCACCCCTCTTCAGCCAGGATAGCTTGATTCCAGTGGCATGGAGAGCACGGGACCCACGTCTGGGCATACCCGTCCCACTCGGGGTGACAAATGCAAAAACAACAGTTGATGGACAGAATGCAGAACAATGTTATACATTCACCCCAGTACAGAGATATGAGCCTAAATCCATCGTTTTTTTGCTCACCATGCCATTCCAGTTTGAACCCAGCCATCTGCAAATCAGTCTTGACCCTGTGCCTCTTGGGAACAGTCCAGCCCGAACTGCCAAGCCAGGTCCTCCCTGGACTGGAAACAAGCATCCTAGGACCGGTTTCGGGGTTTCACCCCTCTTCAGCCAGGATAGCTTGATTCCAGTGGCATGGAGAGCACGGGACCCACGTCTGGGCATACCCGTCCCACTCGGGGTGACAAATGCAAAAACACAGTTGATGGACAGAATGCAGAACAATGTTATACATTCACCCCAGTACAGAGATATGGGCCTAAATCCATCGTTTTTTTGCTCACCATGCCATTCCAGTTTGAACCCAGCCATCTGCAAATCAGTCTTGACCCTGTGCCTCTTGGGAACAGTCCAGCCCGAACTGCCAAGCCAGGTCCTCCCTGGACTGGAAACAAGCATCCTAGGACCGGTTTCGGGTTTCACCCCTCTTCAGCCAGGATAGCTTGATTCCAGTGGCATGGAGAGCACGGGACCCACGTCTGGGCATACCCGTCCCACTCGGGGTGACAAATGCAAAAACAACAGTTGATGGACAGAATGCAGAACAATGTTATACATTCACCCCAGTACAGAGATATGGGCCTAAATCCATCGTTTTTTTGCTCACCATGCCATTCCAGTTTGAACCCAGCCATCTGCAAATCAGTCTTGACCCTGTGCCTCTTGGGAACAGTCCAGCCCGAACTGCCAAGCCAGGTCCTCCCTGGACTGGAAACAAGCATCCTAGGACCGGTTTCGGGGTTTCACCCCTCTTCAGCCAGGATAGCTTGATTCCAGTGGCATGGAGAGCACGGGACCCACGTCTGGGCATACCCGTCCCACTCGGGGTGACAAATGCAAAAACAACAGTTGATGGACAGAATGCAGAACAATGTTATACATTCACCCCAGTACAGAGATATGGGCCTAAATCCATCGTTTTTTGCTCACCATGCCATTCCAGTTTGAACCCAGCCATCTGCAAATCAGTCTTGACCCTGTGCCTCTTGGGAACAGTCCAGCCCGAACTGCCAAGCCAGGTCCTCCCTGGACTGGAAACAAGCATCCTAGGACCGGTTTCGGGGTTTCACCCCTCTTCAGCCAGGATAGCTTGATTCCAGTGGCATGGAGAGCACGGGACCCACGTCTGGGCATACCCGTCCCACTCGGGGTGACAAATGCAAAAACAACAGTTGATGGACAGAATGCAGAACAATGTTATACATTCACCCCAGTACAGAGATATGGGCCTAAATCCATCGTTTTTTTGCTCACCATGCCATTCCAGTTTGAACCCAGCCATCTGCAAATCAGTCTTGACCCTGTGCCTCTTGGGAACAGTCCAGCCCGAACTGCCAAGCCAGGTCCTCCCTGGACTGGAAACAAGCATCCTAGGACCGGTTTCGGGGTTTCACCCCTCTTCAGCCAGGATAGCTTGATTCCAGTGGCATGGAGAGCACGGGTCCATCAAATGTGTGTCTTTTGCTTTCTCGCCCTAAGTGCGCCGGGTATGCCCAGACGTGGGTCCCGGGCTCACTGTGCCACTGGAATCAAGCTATCCTGGCTGAAGAGGGGTGAAACCCCGAAACCGGTCCTAGGATGCTTGTTTCCGGTCCAGGGAGGACCTGGCTTGGCAGTTCGGGCTGGACTGTTCCCATGAGGCACAGGGTCAAGACTGATTTGTATATGGCCAGGTCTAAACTGGGGTGGCATGGTGAGCAAAAGAATGATGGATTTAACTCAGATCTCTTGACTGGGGGTGAATGTTTTGATTTGTTCTGCATTCCGTCCATCAAATGTGTGTCTTTTGCTTTCTCGCCCTAAGTGCGCCGGGTATGCCCAGACGTGGGTCCCGGGCTCACTGTGCCACTGGAATCAAGCTATCCTGGCTGAAGAGGGGTGAAACCCCGAAACCGGTCCTAGGATGCTTGTTTCCGGTCCAGGGAGGACCTGGCTTGGCAGTTCGGGCTGGACTGTTCCCATGAGGCACAGGGTCAAGACTGATTTGCATATGGCCAGGTCTAAACTGGGGTGGCATGGTGAGCAAAAGAATGATGGATTTAACTCAGATCTCTTGACTGGGGGTGAATGTTTTGATTTGTTCTGCATTCCGTCCATCAAATGTGTGTCTTATGTATTTAAATTAGGCACAAGGTGTTTTGCCTGACTTTTTTCATTTATCAATGCTCATAGATATATACCCAGGTTTTTATTAGAATTGTTGCTCTATCATTCCAGAGTAAGACTTAATCTTTGAGATTTTCTGCTAATGTACTCCCACTGTATTTCATATATTTCATATAATAATTTGAGTGCACAGTTCTCATTTGCACACACATTTTGCAAAGGGTACTTAAGCTTAGTGTAGATAAGTATTAGGCAGAAAGGAGAATCTCTGACTGTAAACATCCTTGGTGAAGGCCACAGGCAGGCTTCGCTGAGCCAGCTTGGCCTTCTCAGCCTGCTGAGAACACCTCAACTAACTGGACAGAGAGACAGACAATACAACTGTTGTTTGGCTAAGGTATGAGGGTGAGAGGCCACCTTAGAAACTCATACAAGTCTTTTAGTACTAAGGCAGCTTAGCTGAGCGGCAGGAGAGGAGTGGTTGAAGAATAGAGATTTGTCCCATCATTTCACTTAATGAAATTCTGAAACACCTTTACAGTGCTGCAATTTCTTTTGAATAATTTGTTTATTATTCACTTCATTGCCACTGTATTGTTTGTTTAATAGTTACATCTGTTCTCAACATGTTCACTAAAAAGACCTTGATCTTAACAAAAAAAATATTCACTTGACTGTTTCCCTTGTCATATTTGTAATTGTAATTGTAATTGCATTTATATTGCGCTTGCTACCCCTGACGAGACGTCGAAGCACTTTTTCGGCGAGTAGCACGCTACTCTGGAACCCATAAATAATTAGTGTTGAATTAGTATAGTGAAATATGAAAAGTTATTTGAGTGGTGGGTAGGTTAGTCAGTTATTTGGATTCAGAAGGATAGCAGAGGGATAGGGGAGGAAAAAAGGTTTGCATTTATATAGCGGCTGTTACCCCTGATGGGGTGTTGAAGCGCTTTTTTGGCAAGTAGCACGCTACTCCGGAACCCATAAAGGATTATATTTGACTTCCTTAGTATCAGCTTTAGATTTGTCAACATTAAAGCTTTAGTGACACTTTGCCTAGCCTGCATACTATCAGTTCCTGTATCAGCTCTCAGTGGCATTTAATCACACTTCTAAAGCAAAACCTGCGAAGCAGCCACTTTCCTTTACATATGGTCTAGACTGCGAAGTCCCCCAATGCAGTTGCCCCTGGTCAGTCAGGTTCAACAGAGACGTTACCCGCACATTCTTTATGATTTGCAGATGTTGCCTCTGATGAATTCTCATTAATTAATCTCCTGTCCAACAGGTCATCTCTTAGCTGTGCTCAATATATATTTTTTAATATCTGTGCAGAGCATGATATTCTGTTGGCACACCATGTGCCCCCCTGCATGCATACCCTGGCACAGAGGCAACAGGGGGCCTTGTAGGATCCCCTTAGTTTCCTCACCGCCAAACTTTGCGACTGCCATGAAAACTGTGGTTGTGAGAAAACTAGTAATATGCATGGCGGTGCCATAGCGGCACCACCAGCATATTACTAGCCTCACACCACTGCAAGACCACCAGGGATTGTGAATCCCTGCCGTTAGCAGTGGATCTGTGGCGGTCCGACCGCCAAAGTCGAAATAAGGCCCCAAGATACCTCTGTGTGTTCATTCTTACTTACATGGATTAGTGAAGCCCTGAAGGTATGCTGGCATTCAGGTCCTGTTTGAACCATTTTGGGTTGCTTTTAATTTCTTGAGGTCCACCTGGTTTCCTGATTAATCTTTGCCATGAGCATTGCTTTACCATTGACCTCGCAGGGGTTATCCTCTGTTACTTCTGGTATTCGCCATTTCTGTACCTTCATTCCGTCTATGCACCATACTATATGGCCACGCTGAAGATTGTATTTGGCAGCCATAAAATATATTTATTATTCATTTCATGCTGCCTTGCACATTACACATCAGATAATGCATGTTTTCCACTGTATGTGATTATCCTGTGGATTTAATTTTATGATTTATAAAGCCAAATTTCCCATAGCCTTTATAAAATAATTAATATCATGCATCAGCTGCTTACCTATTAGTTTGTGCCCGTTTTGCTGGGTTGTGTTTATTTTGGTCAGCTATGAGTCTGCTGAGTATTTTAACATCGGGTCCTTCTTGATTGGTATTTCTTATCACTGAGGCACTATCTCCGATCTCTGGTACCCCTAGAGATGGGTTGTGATACATTCCTCCCTGGCCTGCTTCTATGGGTTTGACATTGAATGGGTTGACTGTACCATTAATAATAATAATAGTGATCCACATGAACATACAGAACTATGGTGCCTAGATGACATCATTCTAAGGTAAGTACTGCTGGAAGATATTTGTGTTGCTCAATTGGTATATCAGATTTGATTTGCCCAAATGTTTTTAACATCAGAGGGAATTATTCTTTTACATTTTCTTCAGCTAAGGCTGTCTGCTCTGTACCACAGCTACCAAGGGTTGAGCTCTAGTTTAAATTACTAAAACCTTTACTCAACCTAACAAGAATAGTAACATTATTACTGATGGTGGACTACCATCCACCCCAACTATTAATCCACTTTCTCACATAAGCCAAATTCTATCTTGACACGTCAATAGAAAGCAGTCTTCTGAAATAACACACATACTTTTGGAATAAAGTATCCTTTAAAGGTGACATCTGTTGCGGTCTCATGAGGCAAGCTCATGGGCAAGATATTGGCAAATCTCTGAATTTCATGGATGACTGCATTGGTGTAGGGCATAGTATTTCGGTGCTCATATCTCGCTTGGGCAGATCCCAACACCCTTTCAATCTCTTCTTGAACTTTTCCTGAAACCAGAAATAAAGTATATGAAACACGTCTGACATTTTTTTCAGTTCTGAAGCAAATGTGAGATGGGGATTTAAGGGCAAAAAACAGAAACACATAAAGCTTGTTATACAAACAAATGCACATGTTCAACATGAGTGATATGGGTTGGGGGAGAAAGACACTCTAAGAAAGTAAATTATCTGCTAATGTTGTCAGCGGACTACACTGCACCGTACTGCTCTCTTGTGATAACTAACTGTGTGAACTGAAAGTTCATTTGGCCACAGTAATGCCATGCTGGGTCCTAGAGGAGATATGTAACTGCTCGCTAATACACCATGGAACATCCTTTAATTTTCATGGATTCTAAAACTACAAAGTTATAAGTTACACATTTACAGAGGGTTGCTGTGATTTGAGTCCTTTGGGACTTTAGTTTTTCAAAGTACTGGGCAATCCTTATGACAGACGTTGCCTGTTATCTTTGTCCATAGCCCTTCCCTTTTTAGGTTGAGCCTTGGCAGCATGCATGCACTGTCTTGGAGACATGTCATAATCACTGGCTGGGCTAATATCCCGCCCATCGTTGTTGATTGGTTTGTTTGTTTGTGTGCCGTTTAGAAAAGCTTTCGTATATGTGGCTAATATGAGTTTGTTCACCCTCCTTTTGTTGTTTTGTTTACACCTACAGAGTACTGACCTATTATGTGTCTTCTTGCACTTATGGCTATGTAAGTCGGTGTGCTTTCTGTATTTCTCCAAGGTTAAGTTTTGCTGCACTAATGAATAGACTTTTTGTCATTACATACTTTTCCCGTTAGATAGGCCTGCTCCCACTCTTAGAGCGGCGGGCACGGGCAGAGTAACCTTGACGCTAAGATAGCATGGACCCGGTGCCAGGATTGCAGCTCATCCTTCTGTATCTCCTTTGTTCACCAGCTACTAGCTGGAAAATTCCAGTCTGGGCGTGTCTTTAGGGGTATTGAGATGTACTTTATGCATTGCCATGTTGTCTGAAGTCAGTCCCTCTGCCGCAATCCAAGGAGGCTGGTCAGATCGGACTCCACTCGAGTGTAATACTAATAAATACTTTGGTTTGTATTCTCCGCTGTCTGACCAACTCTTCATTTGTTTGGAAGGCTGAGAGGTGGTCGCAAGTGACCCGAGTGGCCCTAAATCGGGTCACTTCCTTCAGTGTGCAGACTTTTTTTAAAATTGCTTTCCGGTCAGCCTGTTTTTTCAGAATATTTCATTTTGTTCCTTTTTATTTTGCGTGCGCACGTTGTTTTGTTTACAATCTAGGATTGAGTTTGCACCAAAAAACTAACAGTTGACGTGAACTATTCACAGTGAATTGTAAATTATGCTTATTTGAAACAAAAGGCACTTTTTGTGGTTAACAAGACTTTCGCTTGCTATGGGGCACTACTTTTTTGTTAGTTTCAGCGCCTCATAAGCAGCCGGGGTATCGAGAAAATCAAGAGTAGAAAATACGGTCTGGCAGACGCAACCGACCTGCCCTCTCTTTCCTGCTTACTTGTGCGAGCAGTCAAATGCACAGCTGGGTTTAGCAGGAAGAGCTGGGCAAGTACGGGAGCTACAGCGCACATACTAACCAGGGCATAGACTTCCAAAAGGGGACCAAAACTTTGAGTTTGGGCCTCCTGACTCCCAGTGAAACTCGAAGCCAGGAGCACACAGCACCTCTCAGTGCCACGGCTGGGGTAATACAACCCTGTAATAACTCGAATTTACTAAATGTTCTTTTGTTTGTTCATCTCACATGCATCTCCTATAACCTTTCTTCCCTATGCTGGCGCTTGTTGTTTGTTAATCTCACACGCATTGTGCTAGATGCGGGTTTGTCCCTCGCAGTCTCCTTCATGGTCCCCCCTCATGCCTTTCATATGGCACAATCACTGAACAGACACTAGCCGATTATGGCCATGCAAGGGCGCATGGAGGAGGAGGGCGTCATTGTGTATACAGGAAAAGCATGCTGCAGCACGCCTAATTTTTGTCTCTTACAACCTTTCTTCCCTATGTTGTCACTTGACATCAGGTAATCCTTGGGCATCAGTGGAGACATGTATAGTGGTTAAATTCAAAAGGCACTTACAATTGACTTTCTCAGAACGGCTTGGGATTTTATTAGTCAATTTAAACCTCAATATGACTTGAACTTGGATCAGATATTTCAGTAATTTAGAATGCGGCGCTCATAACTACTTTTCACCAAGTGCAAGCGGCGCTCCTTCAAAATCCTGGGGATTTGCAGCACTGAGCGGGCAGATACAAGGACGTCTTTGATGTTCTCAAACCCGAGCCCCCTGCTCTCTAGGACATAGTATTTTTAAGGTAATTAGGGAGTTGGTACGCTTAACTCTCAAAGGCTCGATTTGTTGGATATTTAATACACTCCTATGGTGCTTTGAGTCTCATCGTTCCCGCTGTACAATAGAGTAGTTAATTTGTTTGTGTCGGGTCTTTTTAAAAACAGTAAGTAGGGGGGCGTGGCCAAGATGGCGGCCGTGTAGGACGTGTTTTGTGGTCCCTCCGGCTCCACCACGACAATTGCTTTGATATCGCCCACTCCGCACCCCATCCCTGGCAGGGGGGACGAGAATCGGACTCCAGAACACACCCAGATCCTTTGGGGGTGCACAGAGGCACGGAACCGCACTCCAGCGCTGCGACTCCCGGCGGAGATAGGAGAGTTGCGGCCTGCGGACCCGAGGCAAGAGAGGGGCGGCACCCGGCGTGCTAGCCGGGGCCCCAGCGGACATTGGTGCTGAGCATTGACCCCCTCCCATGTATGCAGAATCCCACTCTCAGCGATCGGAGTCGGAGAAAGCCCAGGACCAACCGAGGCAAGAGGCCGGAGGACCTGGTGACCGACGACCGGGATCACTCGGCCTGGCGAGGAGGTGCCGCAGTGCAGGTGGGCCTGACACAAGGGGTGAGCAGCTCCCAGAGTGCGGCGGGCACGGTGGAGTTTCCCCGGCGCCCATGGTCAGGAGACCTCTGGGGAAAAGCCTGCGGGCGCCTGGGAGCGTCTCTGCTGAGGCCGTGTGGCACACGAAGAGGCCCAGGACCGACCCCCTGGTGCCACGGAGCCGGAGCACCAGCGGAATAGGTCGGACTGCACCTGCCAACGTTTTGAAGCTTCGTGGCTCTGCTGCTGGTCCTGTGGAAAGCGACGTCCGTCTGACGGCCTCCAGGGCTTGCTGGTGAGTGCGAGGCGCGAGATCTATCGGAGCAGCCACGGAGCCCCCTATAGCGCATTGCGCAGCAGACCTACCGGTAGCGCTTGGGGAAGCAGGGGTGAGGGCTGCGATCCTGGGGTTTGGTGGACGGAGTAATTAACGGTGGCTTGCTCCTCGAACTGCCCATCATAGCAGGACTGCCACGTGACCTCGGCCCGCTCCCGGAGGACCAGCTCTCCTGGACAACAGTGGGCCCTTGAACAGTCTTTACGCAGGGCGTGCCGCGAAAAGGTAGGGCTGTGAAGACATAGCTACAGACTCACCCTGACCTACTGCCGTGCGCAAGACCCGAGGCCTTTACCAGCCCAGGACTCTCTCTCTGCCGGGACGCGAGTTGCTGGCCGGGTTTGAGGAGCAGCGACCCGGAGTTTCCTGGCAGTTGGGGCCCAGAGACTGGGAAGTGTGAGCACCGCCTACAAAGGGGTTCTGACCCTGATAGTCAGATAGCGCGGACAAGCCAGAAATCAACACCCGACAGAGCTAAGAGCACAGCATTCTCACCAGCTGTACTAGGCAAGAATAATGGCTAGCGCACGTCTGAAAAAGGAGCGCTCCGTCAAAGAAATGCTCCTAAAACAACCCGCTCAAGGAGTGACTGACAATCCAGGCCAGGAGACTGAAGGGTCGCAAGGAAGTCAAGAGGGAGTGAATGCTCCGGCCACGAAAGCCTTTATGACAGAGCTGTTTACGTCCCTGAGAGCCGATCTGCAGGAACTTAAGGGGCAAATATCAGCCGACCACAAAGAAGTGAAGCGTGACGTTGAAGAAATCGGGGAGCGAGTGGCAACTCTTGAAGAGCACGAAACCGGTCGAGACGAGGAAATCTAAATGATGCAGCAATAAATCCTCTGCCTCAAAGAGCAACATATAGAACTGCAAGGTCAGGCGGAAGACCTGGAAAACCGTTCCCGCCCAACAACGTACGCATCAGAGGAGTGCCATCGGGAGCAGAAGGGGAGGACATCAGGGAGTTTGTCTCGGCCCTATGTCGGCAGGTGCTGGGAGACGACCACACGACTGAGATTCAGATTGATAGGGCTCACCGGGTAGGCCTACAGAGAGGCGGGAAGGCGTCACTGCCGGACATCCTCATTTGTGTCCACAATTTCCAGCTGATTATAAAGAAAGCTAGAGCTGCGCATCCCCTGCAGTTTCGCGGTACCTCCCCAACGCTATACCAAGACCTGTTGGCTATCACTTTAAGTAAGCGCAGGGAATTTTGTCCGATTACGCTGCATTTGAAAGACTTGGGGATTGCCTAATCCTGGGGCCATCCTTTTCGGATTATCTTCCGATAAGAAGGCAAGCTGCGGCAGATTTGCTCTCTCCAGGAGGCCAGAGATGTGCTAGGAATCGCAAAGTCACAGTCCCCTGAGCCACAACACAAGTCTATAAAAGAATCAGGCCAAACCCAGCTCCGATGGCAAAAAGTGCGGAAGCCCTCGTCCCCCCATAAACCAGACACAGCAACTATTATAAAAGAGAGAGAAGTGGTCATTTCCTCACTATCCAGTGGCCCAGTCCAACCGGCACCAAGCTGAACGCACTGAGGAAAACACTAAGAGCACATCACCGTGGCGGAGTTGGAGGCCGCGCTCTCCTCTTCTTGTGGATCTACTTAGGTCATTGCCTCCTTTACTAGTTTTCTTTTGACGAACTTTGGTTATAATAGACTTTTGCTCTGCTCCATCCTGTTAGGCGTTTGAAGGCATAATGTTTACTTTTCTGGGGTTTATTTTTGTTTGGGTATACTGCACCGGTGTTAGGGACCCCAGATACATGAAAGCGTGGATCCGTGCCCTTGTGCCCGTTCTATTCCAGCCCCCCCACACCGACCTTCCCCTTCTTTAAGTAGGCGTCATGGGAAAAGATCTCAAGGTCATCTCTCTCCATGTTCAGGGCCTTAACCATCCCGTAAAGTGCTCTGCTATCCTCTCGCTACTAGAAAACGCGGAAGGGGACATTTGTATGCTACAAGAAACCCACTTACTATCCAAAGACACGCCCCGCATGCGTACTTGCAGATTTACGCATCAATACTGGTCCGCAAGTAATACCAAAACCAGTGGGGTAGCTATATTGCTTAGTGCAAAATTTGAAGGCAAAGTCCTCTCAACGCTTTATGAAGTGAGTGGGAGGGTTCTTGCTCTTAGGATACAGTGGGGCTCCACTCTTCTCACTCTCATCAATATCTATTCACCTAACACGAACCAGGAACCTTTTCTTATCAAGACTCTCACGGAAGGGCTGGCATTAGCTGACGCAGCGATTTTAGTAGGAGGCGATCTTAACTTAGTAATGGATAATAATTGGGATTGATCTTGCCAGCGGCAGGCCCAGACAGGGGCGATCTCTCCTGAGGGTAAACGATGGCTCGCAGAGAGCGGACTGCATGACATTTGGCACCTTCACCATCCAGAAACACGAGATTATACACACTACTCATCTGCGCCTAAGTCCTACGTGCGATTAGATCACTTCCTGTCGTTGACAATGCTTTTGTCTAGAATACAGGAGTCTTCAATAGAGCCTCGCTCACTGTCGGATCATGCCCTAATCACAGTCACAATCCAAGCGGGGGAGGCCAATCGCACTCTGGCGCGTTGGCACTTGCGGGAAGGGCTGTTACAATCACCAAACATAGTGAAGGAGATTCGTGGGAAAATTGTGGAGTATATAAAACACAATGATAGGGAGGACACCTCGATGGCTGCGATCTGGGAGGCCCTAAAAGTGGTGGTGAGGGGGGAGTTTCTGGCCATATCCTCTGCCGTGAATAGAAAGCGCAGGGAAACGTGACAGAGCATAACACAAGAGGTGAGGGAATTGGAGGTGATACATAAGCGCACAGGCGCGCCTGTATGAAGTTGGCGGGGGTATGCCCAGACGTGGGTCCCTTGCTCACTTTGCCACTGGATTCAAGCAAGCCTGGCTGATGACGGCTGAAATGCCAGAAACTGGTCCCTAGGATGCTTGTTTCCGGTCCAGGGAAGACATGGCTTGGCAGTTCGGGCTGGACTGTTCCCATGAGGCACAGGGTCAGACTGATTTGCATATGGCCATGTCTGAACTGGGGTGGTGGAGTGAGCTAAAGAATGATGATGGATTAAACCCAGATCAGTTGACTGGGGGTGAGTGTTTGATTGGCTCAAGCGTTCCGTCCATCATCTCCTTTTGTATCGCTTTGGTCGCCCTAAGTTGGCGGGGGTATGCCCAGACGTGTGTCCCTTGCTCACTTTGCCACTGGATTCAAGCAAGCCTGGCTGATGACGGCTGAAATGCCAGAAACCGGTCCCTAGGATGCTTGTTTCCGGTCCAGGGAAGACATGGCTTGGCAGTTCGGGCTGGACTGTTCCCATGAGGCACAGGGTCAGACTGATTTGCATATGGCCATGTCTGAACTGGGGTGGTGGAGTGAGCTAAAGAATGATGATGGATTAAACCCAGATCAGTTGACTGGGGGTGAGTGTTTGATTGGCTCAAGCGTTCCGTCCATCATCTCCTTTTGTATCGCTTTGGTCGCCCTAAGTTGGCGGGGGTATGCCCAGACGTGGGTCCCTTGCTCACTTTGCCACTGGATTCAAGCAAGCCTGGCTGATGACGGCTGAAATGCCAGAAACCGGTCCCTAGGATGCTTGTTTCCGGTCCAGGGAAGACATGGCTTGGCAGTTCGGGCTGGACTGTTCCCATGAGGCACAGGGTCAGACTGATTTGCATATGGCCATGTCTGAACTGGGGTGGTGGAGTGAGCTAAAGAATGATGATGGATTAAACCCAGATCAGTTGACTGGGGGTGAGTGTTTGATTGGCTCAAGCGTTCCGTCCATCATCTCCTTTTGTATCGCTTTGGTCGCCCTAAGTTGGCGGGGGTATGCCCAGACGTGGGTCCCTTGCTCACTTTGCCACTGGATTCAAGCAAGCCTGGCTGATGACGGCTGAAATGCCAGAAACCGGTCCCTAGGATGCTTGTTTCCGGTCCAGGGAAGACATGGCTTGGCAGTTCGGGCTGGACTGTTCCCATGAGGCACAGGGTCAGACTGATTTGCATATGGCCATGTCTGAACTGGGGTGGTGGAGTGAGCTAAAGAATGATGATGGATTAAACCCAGATCAGTTGACTGGGGGTGAGTGTTTGATTGGCTCAAGCGTTCCGTCCATCATCTCCTTTTGTATCGCTTTGGTCGCCCTAAGTTGGCGGGGGTATGCCCAGACGTGGGTCCCTTGCTCACTTTGCCACTGGATTCAAGCAAGCCTGGCTGATGACGGCTGAAATGCCAGAAACCGGTCCCTAGGATGCTTGTTTCCGGTCCAGGGAAGACATGGCTTGGCAGTTCGGGCTGGCCTGTTCCCATGAGGCACAAGGTCAGACTGATTTGCATATGGCCATGTCTGAACTGGGGTGGTGGAGTGAGCTAAAGAATGATGATGGATTAAACCCAGATCAGTTGACTGGGGGTGAGTGTTTGATTGGCTCAAGCGTTCCGTCCATCATCTCCTTTTGTATCGCTTTGGTCGCCCTAAGTTGGCGGGGGTATGCCCAGACGTGGGTCCCTTGCTCACTTTGCCACTGGATTCAATCAAGCCTGGCTGATGACGGCTGAAATGCCAGAAACCGGTCCCTAGGATGCTTGTTTCCGGTCCAGGGAAGACATGGCTTGGCAGTTCGGGCTGGACTGTTCCCATGAGGCACAGGGTCAGACTGATTTGCATATGGCCATGTCTGAACTGGGGTGGTGGAGTGAGCTAAAGAATGATGATGGATTA
This sequence comes from Calotriton arnoldi, assembly GCA_963921515.1. NCBI lineage: Eukaryota > Metazoa > Chordata > Amphibia > Caudata > Salamandridae > Calotriton > Calotriton arnoldi. Next base: position 39,697 of record CAWUFW010023442.1, read on the forward strand.
AACCCAGATCAGTTGACTGGGGGTGAGTGTTTGATTGGCTCAAGCGTTCCGTCCATCATCTCCTTTTGTATCGCTTTGGTCGCCCTAAGTTGGCGGGGGTATGCCCAGACGTGGGTCCCTTGCTCACTTTGCCACTGGATTCAAGCAAGCCTGGCTGATGACGGCTGAAATGCCAGAAACCGGTCCCTAGGATGCTTGTTTCCGGTCCAGGGAAGACATGGCTTGGCAGTTCGGGCTGGACTGTTCCCATGAGGCACAGGGTCAGACTGATTTGCATATGGCCATGTCTGAACTGGGGTGGTGGAGTGAGCTAAAGAATGATGATGGATTAAACCCAGATCAGTTGACTGGGGCTGAGTGTTTGATTGGCTCAAGCGTTCCGTCCATCATCTCCTTTTGTATCGCTTTGGTCGCCCTAAGTTGGCGGGGGTATGCCCAGACGTGGGTCCCTTGCTCACTTTGCCACTGGATTCAAGCAAGCCTGGCTGATGACGGCTGAAATGCCAGAAACCGGTCCCTAGGATGCTTGTTTCCGGTCCAGGGAAGACATGGCTTGGCAGTTCGGGCTGGACTGTTCCCATGAGGCACAGGGTCAGACTGATTTGCATATGGCCATGTCTGAACTGGGGTGGTGGAGTGAGCTAAAGAATGATGATGGATTAAACCCAGATCAGTTGACTGGGGGTGAGTGTTTGATTGGCTCAAGCGTTCCGTCCATCATCTCCTTTTGTATCGCTTTGGTCGCCCTAAGTTGGCGGGGGTATGCCCAGACGTGGGTCCCTTGCTCACTTTGCCACTGGATTCAAGCAAGCCTGGCTGATGACGGCTGAAATGCCAGAAACCGGTCCCTAGGATGCTTGTTTCCGGTCCAGGGAAGACATGGCTTGGCAGTTCGGGCTGGACTGTTCCCATGAGGCACAGGGTCAGACTGATTTGCATATGGCCATGTCTGAACTGGGGTGGTGGAGTGAGCTAAAGAATGATGATGGATTAAACCCAGATCAGTTGACTGGGGGTGAGTGTTTGATTGGCTCAAGCGTTCCGTCCATCATCTCCTTTTGTATCGCTTTGGTCGCCCTAAGTTGGCGGGGGTATGCCCAGACGTGGGTCCCTTGCTCACTTTGCCACTGGATTCAAGCAAGCCTGGCTGATGACGGCTGAAATGCCAGAAACCGGTCCCTAGGATGCTTGTTTCTGGTCCAGGGAAGACATGGCTTGGCAGTTCGGGCTGGACTGTTCCCATGAGGCACAGGGTCAGACTGATTTGCATATGGCCATGTCTGAACTGGGGTGGTGGAGTGAGCTAAAGAATGATGATGGATTAAACCCAGATCAGTTGACTGGGGGTGAGTGTTTGATTGGCTCAAGCGTTCCGTCCATCATCTCCTTTTGTATCGCTTTGGTCGCCCTAAGTTGGCGGGGGTATGCCCAGACGTGGGTCCCTTGCTCACTTTGCCACTGGATTCAAGCAAGCCTGGCTGATGACGGCTGAAATGCCAGAAACCGGTCCCTAGGATGCTTGTTTCCGGTCCAGGGAAGACATGGCTTGGCAGTTCGGGCTGGACTGTTCCCATGAGGCACAGGGTCAGACTGATTTGCATATGGCCATGTCTGAACTGGGGTGGTGGAGTGAGCTAAAGAATGATGATGGATTAAACCCAGATCAGTTGACTGGGGGTGAGTGTTTGATTGGCTCAAGCGTTCCGTCCATCATCTCCTTTTGTATCGCTTTGGTCGCCCTAAGTTGGCGGGGGTATGCCCAGACGTGGGTCCCTTGCTCACTTTGCCACTGGATTCAAGCAAGCCTGGCTGATGACGGCTGAAATGCCAGAAACCGGTCCTAGGATGCTTGTTTCCGGTCCAGGGAAGAAATGGCTTGGCAGTTCGGGCTGGACTGTTCCCATGAGGCACAGGGTCAGACTGATTTGCATATGGCCATGTCTGAACTGGGGTGGTGGAGTGAGCTAAAGAATGATGATGGATTAAACCCAGATCAGTTGACTGGGGGTGAGTGTTTGATTGGCTCAAGCGTTCCGTCCATCATCTCCTTTTGTATCGCATGGGTATGAAGGGAGCTGGAAAGAAAGAGACTCCTCTTGAAGCGTCTTGACTTGGACAGGGCGGAGTATGCGTTATTGCGACTACGCCATAAGTTTTACTTAAGTAGCGACAAATGTGGGAGAATGCTGGCCCATCGGCTCAGGGCCAAGACACTGGCGGGAGCGATACCTATGATACAGAAGCCCTCAGGAGAGGAAGTGTACGCAGATAGTTAGATAGCCAATACATTTAAACAGTTCTATCAGTCTTTATACACCGAAGAGGATATAGCGCAGCCAGACGCGATTGCGTACCTTGAGGCGAGCAGTCTCACACCCCTTCCCAAGGAACAGGCGAGTCAACTGGACGAGCCCATACGACTGGAGGAAGTCATTTCGGCCATAGCTAGGTTGAAGTTGAACAAAGCCCCGGGCCCTGACGGTTATCCCGCCTTGTTCTACAAGACCTTCTGTGTAGAATTGGCCCCTCTGCTAATGAGGCTTTTCAACTCTTTTCTGGAAAGTGGCACGATCTCTGATTCAATTGCGGAAGTGGCGATCTCAGTGATCCTTAAACCTCACAAAGATCCAAGTCAATGTGGGTCGTACCGTCCAATTTCCTTACTTAATTTGGATGCAAAGCTTTTCACTGGGATAATGGCGGCTCATTTGAGTCCGATGATGGCGGGGCTGATAGACCCAGACCAGGCAGGGTTTATCCCCACTCAACAGGGTGAAGATAATACGAAGCGCCTCCTACATCTTATGGACAGCGTGCGTAGATCTCAGAGGGAAGCCCTGTTCCTGTAGACGCGGAGAACGCATTTGACAGGGTACGGTGGAGCTACCTGTTCGACATTCTACGTCGCTTCGGTCTTGGAGAACGCTTTATAAAGTGGATTAGGTGTATTTATCAAGCACCTCGGGCTTTCGTTAGAGTAAATGGGACGTCCTCAACATCCTTTCGGATAGCAAGAGGCACGAGACAGGGGTGTCCGCTTTCGCCCCTCCTCTTTGCCCGTTATATGGAGCCCCTGGCCCAATGGATCAGGGACCACCCCCAAATAAAAGGATTGCGCTTTGGAGGAGACATCCGTAAGATAAGTCTCTATGCAGATGGCGTAATATTATCGCTCGCGGAGCCACTCACCTCCCTACCCGCTCTACTGATGGAGATGGAACGTTTCGGGGAAATATCAGGTTTTAAAGTGAACCTATGCAAATCTCAGGTGCTCAGGCTCTCTACCCCACAAGGGCATGAGGAGACTCTACGGGAGAGATTTCCCCTACAATGGGCCTCTCAGCCAATAACGTATCTTGGTATCCTATTAGCCCCGACGATATCAAGGACGCTGGGGTTGAACTATTCGGCATTGTTAGAACAGACAACGAAAGCCCTAGACGGGTGGGAGAGACTGAAACTAGCCTGGTTCGGCCGTATAGCAGCTGTCAAAATGACAGTGCTGCCACGGATCTTATATATTTTCCAGATGCTACAGTTGGTACCCCCCCCCCGAAGGTGCTGCGCTCCTTACAATTGGCCATCAATAAATTTGTTTGGGGAGGGAAGAAGACACGTCTGCCCTTTGCTCAAATGTCAAAACCCAAGCATAATGGAGGTGTAGCCCTCCCTGTCTTACAGAGATAGCTACAAGCCTCTCACCTTCGATATATTGTTGAGTGGAATCGACCACTCTCCGAAAAACACTGGACCTTCATGGATCAAGCGGTAGCTGGAATAAATATCTGGAGAGAGGTCTGGCTGCCACGCAAATTGAGGGCATGGGGCCTCTACTCGTCCCCAGTTACAGCAGCCACGCTGAAGGTGTGGGATGCTGTGGCGCTCAGAAGGGGACTGACGACTTTCACCTCCCCAATGTCCCCAATAGTCGACAATCCGGATTTCCCTCCGGGCTGCAAATCTGAGGTCTTTCAGAGATGGAGGGAGGCGGGGTGTAAGCGGGTAGGTTCGCTGTTTGATATCCAGGGTATCATCCCCTATGAGCAATTAAGACAGGATTACGGTTTGCCTAAAGCCGATGAATTCTATTATCTCCAAATCAGACACTGGGTCACTTCCCCATCATACATAGCGCAAGCTTCTCGACAGCTTACTCCCTTTGAGAAGTGGTTGGTAGGTAAAACAGACGACAAACACCTAATCTCAGAACTATACCCTATTTTAGCCGGCGGGAAGAACGGGGGTCGGTCAAAGGGTCAACTCCGCTGGGAGGAAGAGCTGGGCAGAGCTTTGTCAGACAAGGAATGGGAGAACATCCACTACAGGGCTCACCACACAGCCCATAATACTGCTGGAACCGAATCAGCTTTCAAAGTCACATCATATTGATATCTAACACCGGCGCGCATCCATAGCTGGGACAAAAACCACACGGAGAAGTGTTGGAGGGGATACGGGGACGACACACCTAATCTCAGAACTATACACTATTTTAGCCGGCGGGAAGAACGGGGGGGTCGGTCAAAGGGTCAACTCCGCTGGGAGGAAGAGCTGGGCAGAACTTTGTCAGACAAGGAATGGGAGAACATCCACTACAGGGCTCACCACACAGCCCATAATACTGCTGGAACCGAATCAGCTTTCAAAGTCACATCATATTGGTATCTAACACCGGCGCGAATCCATAGCTGGGACAAAAACCACACGGAGAAGTGTTGGAGGGGATGCGGGCTCACTGGTTCTTTAGCACACTTGCTTTGGCATTGCCCACGTTTAGAACGCTTCTGGGAGGGAGTGTTGAATGACATTGACAAAGCCTTTGACACAGAGATCCCACGATTTCCGGTGTACACCTTACTGGGGCTACCAAATGCACTGACATTTCCCCTGCAATCATTGAGGGGTAGGCAGATGGTGCTGGCGTTATTGGCAGCACAACAGACACTCTTGGCACAGTGGGGCACCACGAATGTTCCAGACCACACAGCATGGCTACACAGGCTTTGGCTAACCCTCACCATGGAACGCCTCTCTTTGGTCCAAGATCACAAGGGGGAGACTTATGCTGAATTGTGGGCCCCTTTTATCCGAATATTGTCAAAAGAATTCAGGGAGGTAACGTGCCCCAAATATCTCCAAATACTACATCTGCTTCCTGAAGCAAAGGAAGCGACGACATCTCACATATAATGGGTCGGGTTTGAATTAAAGGCCATCAGCTTCGGTGGATCGCTCCCGCAATAAGATGGACTCATACCGGTGCAGGTACCCCTTTTTCTTTTTCGTTTTTGGGAGGGGAGGAAGGGTTCTTTCCTTTTCTTCGTTTTTATAATTTTATTATTGTAGATAGGTTTGTTCATACAATCCGGAGAACGCTGCCGGCCCCAGGGTTGTAGGCAAAGAAGCTGTGTTCATGTGTTTATGTCTGAGACTTTCGCTGCCGGGCTTTATGGTTGTAGGCATACAGCTGTGTAATGCTACAGGATTGTCGATTAAAACGAATAAAAGATTAGTTCCATAAAAACAGTAAGTATTTCTCAAGAAAATATTTTTTTTCCTTCTGAACTATTTGTTGATGAATCCTTAAGCAGTGTTTCTTAGTCAGCTGATGTGTCTGCACAATATAAAATAGAAATGCGGGCACAGACGTTTTAAATGCTGCAAAGATCCAGTTAACTCTCAGGCATGCACAATTTGTACACATTTTCAGTCGATTAGTTTGTAAAGTGGGCTACAGATATCACCAATGGCCTCTCTGAACCTTTCATGTGTTTCTCCCAATGGCTTACATCATTGGAACCGTTTTACTATATTAAATGTCTGCATGGTAGTGAACAGTGGGTGTTTATTTTTATGTAATAGCAGGAATAACTCAAATATCATCTCTCTAACCTTTGTACCATAGGTTCCGGCTTCAGGTCTGTTTAAAATTGAACTGCATGTCTTGTAGGGGTGCAGGAAGGATCACTTTTAGTGATTTGAGTATGCGTTAATTTTAGTCTCACTACAGCTGCTCTGTAAATTTCACACTTAATCCACTACTTGTTTTTGAAGGTTAATAAATATGCGCTCGGCACAAATTATTTAGGGTCAAGAGCGAATGAGCTTTTTGAGGAAAAACCCCTTATCTTGCCTCACGTTAAGCTTTGAGCACAGTTATTATGTGCCAAGGACCACAGGCAATAGGTAGGAGGTTATGGGGGGTTTGGAGGGTGGAGGGGAGAATTTGCATTTTTTCTCTTCTGGAATATGACCATGTTACTCCTCGTGCCATTTGCTTTCAGGCTGCACGATGATGGAAAGATTCCTAGAAGTATACATTTTTTAACTGGATCTGTCAACAACTTGAAGGCATCTATACAGTGCTGTCCCATTTTTAATAAGGTATATATAGCACTAGCACTGAATTTAGTAATACATTTGTTTCCGGTTGGGAGGACTTTTTTTATTACACTGCGATTTAAGCTTTTAGTTTTCTGCTTTTGGCCTTTTTGTTTCTCAGTATATCATTCTCTTCACACCCTCTGACTCACTTATCTCTTATCTCCAATCTCCATTGCTATTTCTTTCACCCTCCCAGTCTTCTTTTCTACTTCTGTTTTCCACACCCATCTTAGGTCAAAGCCTACCAGACAGCGGCGGAGGACATTCATAAAGCTACCCTGGGAATGCCTTCCACCAGTTGTTTACCATTGGCTTTATGGTTTGTGTTAGAAATGGGGGTCTCTAGTTGGCAGAGGTAGGCACCTTTGTCCAAATAGGGACCCTTGCTTCTAGTCAGGGTAAGGGTGATACACACTTTAGATAACCGCTTTTCACCCCCTTGGGAGCTTGGCACGAGCAGACAGGCTTATCCCAAAGGCAATGTGTAAAGTATTTGTACCAACACACACAGTAATACAGTGAAAACACCACAAAAGGACACCACACCAGTTTAGAAAAATAAAATATCTTTATCTAAACTAAACAAGACAAAACGACAAAAATCCAACATACACAGTTAAAAATATGACTTTCAAAAGGTTTCAAGAACTTGTACCATAGAAAATTATGGATGCGTGACTTTTCACCAAAGTGCCTGTAGATGCGTCAAAGTTCACAAGCCAAACAGCCGCAGCATCGGAAAACAAAGAGATGCGACACTCCTGAGACCTAGGGGAGGCGATGCGACAGTCCCGCTGCACGCAGAGGAAGGGTTGCATCGAATCGGGTCTGTACGGGGAGTGATGCGTTGATTCTTCATGACGGTTCTAGTCCGCGGGTGATGCGTCGGAAGAACTCGCCGCACATGTACGATGAGTGGAAATCCGGGATGCGTCAGCGATCGATGCGGCGCAGTCGAGCGGCGCTGCATTGGTCCTCTTCAGCCGCGATCCCTCGATGCATCGATTCTTGCTGCGGCGACAGGCGCTGTGGCAGTTTCCGCAGCGGCGTGGGGATGCGTGGAAATTCTTCTTGCTCCGTGGAGATGCGTCGGGAATACAGCCGCAAGAAGAGCGATGGGTCGATTTCTGTTGTTCTTTGAGTTTCTTCTTTCTTCCAGCTCCCCAACAGCAGCAACAACCTCCAGAGGACCAAATCTGGCACGGGCACCTCTTGGCAGGTCAGAACTCACAGCAGCAGAGTTCAAGGGAGCTGGGGGTGAAGTCTTTGTATCCCTGAGACTTCAGAACAGGAGGCCAGCTCACTTCAGGCCCTTGGAGATCTCCTTCAAGCAGGGGACACAGCACACAGCAAAGTCCTTCTCCTTTCCTTGGCAGAAACAGCAACTGCAGGCCAACCCCAGACACACAGCAAGGGCAGTACTTCTCCTCAGTCTCTCCAGCTCTTCTCCTTGGCAAAGGTTCCTCTTGAATTCCAGGAATGATCTAAAGTTCAGGGGTTTTAGGTCTAATACTTATACCCCAAAATGTATTTGTTCTCTTTGTGCAAGGGGATCTGAGCCCAGCTCAAACCAGTTCTGGGGAGGCACTCTGCAAGTGCACAACAACATCCATTGTCAGTGTGAGCCTTGGCTCCAGACACACCACAGGGGGGCAGAGCCAGCATTGTGGAAGGCAGGCACAGCCCTATTCAGGTACAGGTGCTACTCCTCCCACCACTCTAAATGCAGATCAGGCCTATTCAGCCTAGTGCTCACTCATCCAGACTACTGGAGCCCCTGCACCTCCCCAGCCCCTGTCACTCCAAAGCCAGACAGTCAATCCACAAACAGGCAGAGGCACACAGGATGGTTGAACAAGAAAATAGCCACTTCTAAAAGTGGTATTTTCAAACACACAATTTAAAAACCATCTTTACTAAAAGATGTGTTATTAAATCCTGAGTTCAAGGATACCAAACTCTATTTTTCCATCTTATCCCTATGGGAAGATATGCTTGTAAAATGTTACAAAGCATTCCCCATTCTGTCCTATGGGGCAAGATAGCCTTTCAATAGTGAAAAACAAAATTGGCAGTATTTCACTATCAGGATATGTTACACACACCAGTACATGTCCTACCTTTCACATACACTGCACCCTGCCCAGGGGAGTACCTTGGGCCTACCATAGGGGTGCCCTATATGTAAGAAAGGGAAGGTTAGGGCCTGGCAAGTGGGTGCACTTGCCATGTCGACATGGCAGTTAACAAACTGCGCACAGGCACCGCGGTGGCAGGCCTGAGACATCTTTTCAGGACTACTCATGCGGGTGGCACAATCAGTGCTGCAGGCCCACTAGTAGCATTTGATTTACCAACCCTGGCACACTCAGTGCACTTTACTAGGGACCTACTGGTAAAACAAATATGCCAATCAGGGAGAACCAATCACAATAACAATTTACACAGAGAGCATATGCACTTTAGCACTGATCAGTAGTGGTAAAGTGCCCAGAGTCCTATAGCCAACAAACACAGGTCAGGAAAAAAAATAGGAGGAAGAAGCAAAAAGTTTGGGGATAACCCTGCAAAAAGGGCCATTTCCAACAGTTTGTAACTCACATTTACTTGCTTTAATTTAATTTGGTTGTGATTGTTTTATATTAACTGCATAGTATTATTGTAATGCACATGTACCCTCTAAACGTCGGAGTTTTGATAATCTACAGATAAATGCTATAATTTGGCTGTATGCTAAAATCTAACATTGCACATGTGCTGTACAGTTAACTGGATTTGTGTGTGCTTTTAGTAAACTGCTTATGGGTGCAGTAATAATGGATTTTTCGAGCGCCAAAAAATCTGATTCCAAGCGCTGTAGATAAATATCAACACTTGGGAGGCTCCGTTTTGTGTGAGGATTTTCATAAGTAGTCTGCAAAATTTTAAAAGTGTTTATGTTGCATTGCATCCATCTTTGATAATATATACCCCGCACTAATTGCTAACGCACTATCTGCAAATCACGAGATTGCCCTGATGCGCATGTGATCTGCTGCAGGCTGGAACCATCTGTTTTAGGAACCATGTTTTCTAACCTTCCCATCCTCACATAATTGTTTATAATTCCCCCCCACCCTGCCATTTCTGCGTTCAATTCCCCTCATCCTCCCAACGTTGCTTCCAGTTCTCTTCCACCCTCCTGTAGTTGCTTTCAATTCACCCCCAAGTTGCTGCTTTTAATTCCCAAATGTCACCCAGGAAGAAGAAGCAAGCGGCACAGTCAAGCATGTAGTCTTGATTCAGACTGCATGACACAGGGTGTAATTGTATAGCTATTCAATCCCTAGCGGCACAGCATCCAGAAAAATGTGCTGCAGGTCCCAAAGGCGAGACCTGCCAATGCTTGTTACTATTGTGCAGCTCATTGAAAAGGGAACCAAATCTCCTATTTGGGTTTTCAGTCTTGAGGTGTTATAGCATAGAGATTTAAAGCTTTGCTTAGAGGGCGGAGAATATTTAGGAACTCCTGCACAGTTAACAGTTAATCAGCACACAAGAAATCGGATTTCCAGCAAACACTATGGGCCTGATTGAGCAGGCCGCCACATCAGCGCCCCGCTCCCAGACTGCCAAAGTCGACCGCCACCCGCCTGACAGTTTCTACTGAAAAGGCACTGCAATGGGAGCCCCTAAGGCCATTCCTGGATGGCATGGACTGTGCAGTCCATGCCGTGCAGAAAAGGGGGTGCATGCAGTCAGGGGGGCACCGGCATGCATCCCCGTGCACAGGGCAACTTTGTTTGGCTCCCTTTGTTTCCCCACTGCCAGCATTCTCATGGTGGGCTCACCGCTATGAAAAGGCTGGATGTGGGGAAAGTCGTAATATGCTTGGCGTTGCCGTAGCGGCATCACCATGCATATTGCTTCCCCAGACCACCGCAAGGCAGCCAGGGGTTGCGGATCCCTGTCGGTTGCGGCGGTTGCCTAGAGGTCCAACCTCTGTACTCAAAATACTGCGGTCGTACTGCCAAACTTGTTATCGGGCCTATGTCTGTAGCTGCTTTAAAAGCTGCTCTGTATGCTGTAGCCCACCTAATTTCTGGAGGGAAACACTTTGCAAACAATTTGCCCATAGATCTCAAGTAGTCAGTTCTTGGGATTGTTTCCCATAGAGGTTTAATATGGGTATAAACTAGCCTGTATAGTTTAAAGACTCTTCCACTCTGACTAAAACAGAAAAGTAAACTCTTCAGGCCTCATGTACTAATGGTTTTAGCATTCGCAAACCCTTTGATTTGGTAAATCAGATGGTTTGGGAATGCAAAACCCTTTTAAAATGTGCAAAGCGCATTTAATGATTTGTAAAAGGTGTTCTGACTCTTTGAAAGGGTTCAGAAAATATTAACAAGTCAGTACTTGGAAGGGTGTGTTAAGGGTGTCCTTTCCAAATACTGATTCCTTAAGGTATGCATTAATGTTTTGCGACCTAAATTTAGTCACAAAACATTAATATTTTACCATCACCTCTAAGGAGGTTGTAAACCATTTGTAAATGGTAAAGGGCCCTAAGGGGCCCTTTCCCCTTTGTGTTTAAAAAAACACTTTTTAAGAGGTGGAACACATCCCAGTTTCCATTTAATAAAGTGAGCTGCATATAAAAACAAAATTTCTATTCTGAAAAGAAATCGTAGACATGGTGGCAGGCTGACCCCAGCAGGCCACCAGGTGTTTGATTGTTGCCAATCGTAGTGGATCGCAATTTGCGACCTACCTCATTAACATTTATGAAGCAGCTCGAATTGTGATCCACTGCTATTCTGTAAGTTGTGTACTGAATTTTGATACTTAGGTCGGTTGACAAAATACAAATGAAGTCGGTAATAGTTGATGTGCAAATTGCAACCACTTTGAACAAATGCACTTTTAGTACATGAGGCCCTTTATAATGATTTCCCTTAGTTTATAGTTCTAAATTAGTACTGGGTATGTCCACCATCTTGAAGAAACATACCTCACCAAACTTTCACTGGTTTTGCACCTAAAGTTTGGATCCCCAACCCACCATATATCTGTACAATCATCCATACCATAAGGAGTGACCGAGGCACAGCCTTCTTTCACCAGGAAACAGACAGAAGGTACTTTGCAAAAGGGCGAAATACCATTGAGATCACCTGCAAAGATCAGGGGGGTGTACTCGGTTCTCGGTTTTGGGTTCAAAAGTAAGGTTAAGTCCTAGGCCACCATTGGCGAAAGGCTCATCTTGTTATACTCTGAGCCCAGCAATCACTCCCTGCCCTGGGAGTCTGAAAAAGGTTCTACTGTAGCCATGTTTTACATCCTGGAACTGGGCCTTCAGGTTTGTTAAAGCAATACCTTCATGAAATTACTACTTTAAATAATTCCTTATTACCTTTAGTGGATACATTAGTTTTATATTGTTTATTTGGGAACGAGTATCAAAAACAGATTAAAGTCACATCAATACAGTACAGTACGAGACAGTAAAATAAGGGTATGAAAAGGTTACATAAGTTAAAAGAACGTGGTTTGTCACTATCCCTTACAGCCTAAAGCTAGTCCATTGTAGAGCGAGGAATCAATAAGGACACATAGGATCTCATTACATGGGACTTTTAAGCAATAAAGTGCGTGTGCTGTAAACATTATGAAGTCCTAATTCTCCTGATGCCTCTAGGCCAGATGAATATTGTTTAGTTATGCCAATTAAAACTGAGATTTTCTGACCATATACCACATGGTTGCGTTTATATCATCCATTTGTCTCTTACATACATAAATGCAAAGACTAGAGTTCATCCATCGTTTCCTCGTATAAAGTGCCAAGAGTTTGATATCACGATAGCTTCCACATGTTAGTGATACTTAAAGTAACATTGAACAGGTAAGACAAATTTGTTATGACCAGGTAGCACTACGGCAAAGAGCACACTTTATAGGTTTGCAGAGCCTAAACACAAACCTTCCCAAGGCAACTGCCCAACCAATCGCTTCAGTGACAGCAGTGCTAGGTGTACAAAGTAGATATATTAACTAACAACATGTCTATGGAAAATGTGGAACAATCCCACAATTTTCAGCATGGGCATAAGCATGAAGCTGGATTGATTCACTGAAAGGTGAACAAGAGTTTTAGTCACTGGATAATTCTGGATCTGAGGAACCCATAGAGCCTCAATTAAAGGGGCAATCTGGTGAATGATGTCACACTACGTCTCCAGCCTACCTATGTGTCATCAATTAAAACAAAGCTTACTGTTAGTGCTTGCTTGTCGTGCTGTTGATCTCCGAATGCATTCTCTCCTAGGCTCTTCTATTGTATCTAGGTTGCAGGCTGTATCGTGCCTTACCTCTTTGCCCTGCACCACCTCTTAGGAGAGAGGGCCTTTGTTCCTTCCTGCACAGTTTACTGAAGTTGGATGCCAATGGGCAAGCACAATCTTCTTTAATATCAGACCCTCATGTTCTTCATATTTTCTTCAAGCTCCACCCACAGGGAATGCTTGTTCACATACCTCACACTCTGACACCATTCCTGTTGCCTCTAAGGGTCATCAGGCCTTGAAAAAATTAGCAACCAATTCCAGGTTCTCCTTTTTCCAAACCAATATGACTTCCACCACCAGTGTTACATCAGTTGTTAGCCCAATCTATCATGGTGGCATAACTTTAAGTATGCCACTTTTTGGTGGTTCTCTTACTCACTCCTGATTTCTTCCCATGTAATATCCTAGAATCATCAATACAATGTGTCACAAACACTCATAACTGTGGTGGTGGGTTTATATCCCTCAGTTTCTTGCTCCCGGTAACCTCTGGTGTCTTGCTTAATCTCTTGAATGCTGCTCCTTCTCTGGTAGTCCTCCCTGTTAGAAATGGGGTTTCTGGTTGGCTAGGGTATACACCTAAGCCAGCGCAACGCACCACTCTAGTCTGGGTAAGCCAGATACACACATAAGATAACCTGTGCTCACCCTCTGGTAGCTTGGCGCAGAGCAGGCTGGTTTATAAAAGAGTCAATGTGCAAAGTATTTGTGCAACAGTAACACAGTGAAGGACACCACAAAAAGACTGTACACTAGTTTTAGAAATATATACTTAATGTTTATCTAATTAAAACAAGACCAAAATGACAAAAGTCCAAACAGTAAATCAAGAGATATGCGCTTCTTCAAAGGAAATATCAAAAGAACAAGCAGTACTTCCAAACTGGGCTCCTTTTATAAGGTAAACGTTAATGCTTAGAGTCAAAGAGGAACAACACCAAGACTGTTCCTGCTTCAGAACCACAGTAATGTTTATCATGGTGACTCAGAGGTCAATATGGGGCTTGAAATGTGGCCTTATGAGGACATGGGACAGCAGTGGAGACCACGCTACCCTGCGTTACAGTACCTTCAAAGAGGTGGAGTCGGCGATCGCCGTATGGCAATATGAAAGTGGGCGCCCTCAGCACTTTTTAAAATGCCCACAGTGGAGCGGCGGTGAACAGTTGATCTCTGTTGAAGGTAGGATTGGCATGCACTGGCTCAAAGCCGAGCACAAGTCCTTCAGGTGCTCGAGACCAGAGCAGGTTGGCACACACACATCGCTGATGCCGGTTGGGGAGCGCTCACAAGAGGGTCAAGAGCTCTTTTCCTGAGGCACTTGGCCAGCTGATCACGCTGCGAGAAGGTTGAGCACTGGGGCTTCAGAACTTGGCTCTCGGGAACGCCGATGTCGGGAAAGATCACTGCTCCTCAAGTTGAACTGCTGATTGTCAGGAAGCGCTCGCTTGAAAAAAAGAGTGCTTTGAGATGACAGTTGCAGCTATGTTAGGAAGAGCGCTCCTCCTGCAGAAAAGCGCTTTTCTCGAGTATGAAAAAAATGCTGATTGTCAGAGCGCAGCTACAGGACTACCGGATTATAGCAGCAGCTGCTCGGTCTGCATGCAAGGAAGACTTAGATGTCCCTGATTCTTTCACAACAGTAAGCAAGCCAACAAGCGCTTAGAGTTTCTTGGGGGTTTGTAGGATGTAGAGGGCAGATTCAGTTCTCCCTCACTGCAGAGGTAGCAGGCACCATGCAAACACATCAGAGCACAGTGCAAAGTGGCAGTCCGTCCTGGCAGCGTAGCTCCTTGGTTGCAGAGTCTCCTTATTACCCCAAAGTGAACTAGTTTGACTGTGTCAGAGGTCCAGCATGTATACCAAAATGTGTCTTTTAAGTGGGGGGAGACAACAAAGAGGCCTTTGATCCTCACAAGGTCCCTGCATTTCCTTCCTTGGCTCCAGAGGCACTACTGGGGAAGATGCAGCTCTTTGTGTGGGGACAGGCACAGCCCTGTTCAGGTGGAGGTGTCAGCCCCTCCCTCCTAATCTACTGCAGGAAGGCCAATCAGCCGGGTGATGGGCCATCAGGATCCAGATGTCACACCCCAGCTCTCTTTGTGTGACTGTCTAGAGGGAATGCACAAAGCCCAGCTGTCACCCTATCCCAGACATGCATTCAGAGACAGGCAGAGGCACAGAATGGTTAAAGTAAGAAAATGCCAACTTTCTAAAAGTGGCATTTTCATACCTGCAATTTAAAAAACAACTTTACTAAAATAAGTGCTTTAAAATTGTGAGTCCAGAGACACCAAATTCCAATTTTCTATCTGCTCCCAATGGGAAGTTACATTTAAAATATGATTTAAGGCAATCTCCATGTTAACCTATGAGAGAGATAGGCCTTGCAGTAGTGAACAATTAATTTAGCAGTTTTTCACAATCTGGACATGTAAAACCCAAATGTACATGTCCTGCCTCTTATGTACACCGCACCCTGCCCTTACCGTAAATTAAATATGCCAATGGTGGATTAGCCAATGTTACCATGTTTAGGGTACAGAGCATATGCACTTTAGCACTGATTAGCAGTGGTAAAGTGCCCAGAGGCAAAGGCTTGGGGATAACTCTGCAGAAAGGGCCAGGTCCAACACTCCCCAATCTCTTTGGAACCCTGGCTCGTCTCTTGTAATCCTGCTCCACCTGGATTTGGTCCTCATCTATACCGGTTTGGTTTTTGTGAGTGCTAGGTTCACTACAATTCTCTAGCAGACAATATCTTGTCTGTCAGGAAGTTTTTACTCCGTCTGGCTATTTTTCCAATAAATGATCCTTTAAGAAGACATATGTTGCTTCTACTTGATATTCTTATGTGATAAGCAACACAGTGGCAACAGGAAGTAGTTGTCCTTACTTTTTGCAGACGAGAGTGTGATGACTGTGTTCAGCTTTTCACGTTTTTAGTGATGCAGGATTGGTAAAGAGAACGTTTTTTCTTCACTGGATGACCCTTTAAGAAAAGAGGGTAGGAACACTTAAAGGCATAGCTGGTGTGTGTTTTTGTCCACTTTTGTAAAATAGGGAAGGATCCCTGAGTAGAAAATATTTATTTTAAGAAATAAACAGATTACTTCTGTGTTTGCAGGAAATAAATTAACATTCTCTTGTAAGAATATTCCTTCATAAACTCAGCATGAGATATAATGTTGTTACTTGATCTCATCCTCTGGAAGAGAATACAAATATGAGAGTTTTAGATATCTCTGCCCTCAGTTTAATCTCATATTCATATTTTTATTTGAGCTATTGATGCAGTGCATCAAGGGATTTGGCCTAGATTGACAGAGTGATTCACAGAATAGTACACTGAGGCAGAATACAGCTGGAAATAAAGCAATTGACATCATCTCAAAAATGTACAGTATAGTAATAAACGAGGGAGGCATAGTCAGTATGTACTTTTGGACAGACTTCTTTTGGTGATGGATTGAATTCATTCAAGTTCTTTAAGAAAGTGCTATTTGAGGTCACTCTTGAAATTGGCCACTGAACACTGCTGTGAATTACACCAGCATAATTTGCATAATTTCAGGATTTTCGTGTTAGGCTAGTTACAGCAAATTGTGAAAATGATGCCATTATGCCATGTCATGTAAATATTCTCAGTTTGTGGCACATTTTACTGCAAGCATGCAGGAATAAAGCGAACGACCAGAACGGCCAGAGCGTTGAGACAGCCTTGATTGAAGTGGCAGAATCTGTGAGAATGACTGTGGATGCTGGCGCTTCTGCTATGCTAGTTTTATTAGACCTATCAGCAGCATTCGATACAGTAGCACACTCAATCCTACTGGATAGACTAAAGCAGCTGGGTATCTGTGGGGTGGCATTCTCCTGGATTCGGTCCTATCTTAAGGACTGTACCCAACATGTCTACCTGCGATTTGTTCGATTCACAGCAAAACCCCTACGGTATGGAATACCTCAGGGCTCTGCACTGAATCCACTGCTTTTTAATATCTATATGGATCCTCTCGCAACTCTTATTGCATCCCAGAGGGTGAAAGCAGTCTCCTATGCAGATGATACCCAGCTGGTGTTTTCGTTCAAAGAACATTCCGAGGCTGCCTTTCTCAGTTTTAAGGAGTGCCTGAAGAACATCTCTAAATGGATGACCAGCAACTGCCTAAAACTAAATGCAGATAAGACGGAAGTCCTGTTTTTTACATTCTAATGTCACTTTTAACATTTTAAATAGGCATGTAGTTCTAGGGTAGAAACACTCATATTAACAGAGATAATAAAGTCCCACATTAAAGTATGTAAGAGACTAGTTGTGTTGACCGGGATTCTACCTGCATTGACAAGTCTCCTCAGCAGGCGAATCTTAGAAGGAGCACCAGAGTGATTATTAAACCTGCTAGGTTCAGGTCATAATTTTTTCTTTACTTTATTTTATTTTCTTGTGTTTTTTTCTTTGTTTTTTTGTTGGTGCTTTTTCTCTGTTTTATAAAAAAAATGTTTGGGGGGGGAGAAGGGAAGATGTGTAGTATTGTCTCTTCTATACTTTAATGTGGGACTTTATTATCTCTGTTAATATGAGTGTTTCTACCATAGAACTACATGTCTATTTAGAATGTTACTTGTTGCTAAGTGATATTAGAATTTATTGCGTGGAAATTACAGTTGGAGTTGAGCTGTGCCTGGTGGAGCCACTGCTGGTGGCTCCACAACCATGTTGCCACTGAAAAAACCAGTTCAACCATATTCAGCCTTTGTATTGAATTGCTTTGAAATTACAGTTTAGGTGTGCGCATCACTGAGTGACACGCAGCTGAAAGATAAGCACACTGAGTGTGCGTGCCACTGATGGGGAGCGTGAAATCACAATTCAGGTGTGCGCATCACCGAGTGACATGCAGCTGAAGGATAAGAACACTTAGGGGCATATTTACAAGCCCCTTGCGCCACTTTTGCGCCGCCGTTGCGTCACGCATGTGACGCAGCGGCGACGCAAACCATGCGCCGCGTTGCGCTATATTTACAACGTGACGCATCTAGGGAGATGCGTCACGTAGTAAACCCCTGCGCCACATGAAACCTGCGTCAGGTTTCATGTGGGCGTACCGGCGCAGGGGGGGGCGTTCTGGCGCAGGAACGCCTCGGAAAAGTGACGTAGTGAAATCTACAAGATTTCACGCAGTCACTTTTCCGACGCTGGTGCGTCAAATCCTTACGCCTGCTTCAAGCAGGCGTAAGGATTGACGCACCATGTTAGGGATAGGGAAGGTTGGAACAGTGCTGGAGCTTGCGACACAACTTCAGCACTGCACCAACCTTCCGCCGGCAGATGCGTCACGCATCTGCTTATCCTTGCGCCACGATGCACCGCATTGTAAATGCGGCGCATCGGACGTGGCGCAAGGGTAAACTTGCATGACGCATTTTCCCTGGCGCATCCCTGCTGATATGCAGGGATGCGCCAGGGAACGTAAATATGCCCCTTAGTGTGCGCGTCACTAATGGGGGGCACGCTTTAAATCATTTTGTGACCATCGCCGATCCTTCCAGAAGATAAAATCGTCTCAAGATTGAAGATCGATAAGCAAAGAATTGTCGTCGCAAGAATTGAAAAGAATAGCGGCTAACCCAGAGTGCCAAAATGGTCACTGTGGTGTAGCAGCGTTGCGTAGGAATGTCCAACGTGAGCTGAGCTTGAGCGGAGCAAATCGATGGTCGCGCACCAACTTCCAATCTTTATCAGTGTGAGGACCTCACAGTAGGACAGGACACGAATGCGCGAGTAAGTGGAGGATGGTGTGCTGCAGGAACAGCCCTCGCTCGCGTTTGAGACGGTAAGCTGCAGCGTACAAAGAGGATTCCAGGTCTCGCACGGTGTAGAGACAAAGGCAGGAGCTCACGGGGAAATTAGCTACCGGATATGCTAAGCTTGTCAATTCATCAAAAAACAGATGCAAAGGTTTCGAATAGAGCCATGCAGATTATACCTTAGTAGATAAGAGCAGAACGGTCGTCGGAGCCAGTAGTGACAGTTTGTTTTCTCTTGTGGCAGATGAAGTTACATGCAGAGGTTACACACAGAGGGTTCCACCATGTAGCCAGGATCGTTGCCAAATTTTTGTAGTAAGGAAGCTGGAGACTGAATATGGTTGAACTGGTTTATTCAGTGGCTACATGGTTGTGGAGCCAGCAGCAGCAGTGGCTCCAACAGGCACAGCCCAACTCCAACTGTAATTTCCAAGCAATGCACTCTAATGTCACGTGGCAACAAGAAACATTCTAAATATACATGTAGTTCTATGGTAGAAACACTCATATTAACAGAGATAATAAAGTCCCACATTAAAGTCTAGAAGAGATCATACTACAAAATGACAACTCAAAGAGGAGAAGGCTGAGGAGTAGTATGTAGTAATTTAGGATTGCGTCATGGCTTTTCAGTAAAAAGTAGTCAAGCCTTTCAGAGGAAATTCATGGTATGGTTGTATTCATTTCTTTCAAACACACCGAAACATGTCAGTTAAAAAGAAAATTGCATTTATAGGCACTATGGCTTTAGGAAGTGTGCCTCACGTGATGAAGTAACACACATGTGAGTAACATCTGTACACTGGAGGAACGAGGATGACAGAATATTTCTAGAGCCTTGAAGCTGTCTGCTGGGAGCATTTGACTGGTGCATTTATGGTAGATTACTTAGCTACATTAAAACTTCAGCTACAAATACAGTACAATTTGACAGAAAACAATAGTTGACTAATGAGAAATTCCGCTAGATCTTCTCTGGGTTCTCTTGCCTCTCCTGTCCTCTTCTGATCCACCCTGTGCTCCATGCCAAATTTAATTAGGGCTTGGTCATTGCCTGCCACATTCCAAAAAGAGGCCTATAATAAATGCTTCTAGGGTGGGACCTTCTGCTCCTTCCTATAGGCCTTGCACCCTTATGGTTTCTTGGTGAGCATGTTTTTCCAAGTCCTCACATTTTAGGGGCAGAGATTCCAATTGTGTTTGGTAGAGACTAACCTGACCCATTAGGTTTGACTTTGCTTATTCCACCTCCTGACCTTTCATTTGTATGTCATGAATGCTAGTTCCTAAAGATTCCAAATTATTCAGCTGACCTTCAATCTGTTACCCCATGTTGGCCTTTACATATGCGATAGCATTGCAGATGTCCACCTTAATTTTTTTCCCCTAATTCACTTTTAAATGGTTGGACAACGGATAGCAAACCATTTTAGTAGTATCTGCAGAAAACCCCACAGAGGACTGAGGTGTTGTAATCTGCAAGGGTGCTTCTAAGAAATTCATCAGTTTCTTTTATGTTCGCCTCTCAGGTGACATATGCATTAACTATAGTTTCTACTCAATGTCTACTGTCTCTGGTATCAAGACACTGCCTCAAGGGTATCTTGATGCCACTCTGAGCAAGATAATAGCTTTTTTTTGGATGCGATGACTTGTTAGTGGATAACGTCAGCTACTCTTTCCACCACAAAGTTTATGTCTGTAAACTTTGCTTTTTCAATCCACCATAAAAAGAGGCTGTGATGTCTGTTCATAGTGGTTTCTTACACGGGGTAACAGGTAATTCAAAGGGTCTCACTGTCATTTCTGGGCCTGGTGTGATGCTTTAGGTTTCGAGTCATTGTTGTGCTTTTCCTCAAGCCTCTTTATGTACCTCTCCAGCTAACCTCTTTCAATCCTGTACCCCCAAGCGTATATACTTTCCTAGGACATGGCACTACCCGCTGGAATCATGCCTCTATTCAGCCTTGTGCCACTCTTTGTCAATGTCCCTCAGTCTTCTAGCTCCCACAGCACAGCTGTATGTTTTGTTGGGGCTCTTCTGCCCGCACCATCTTCTCACCATACAAGATGGATGAGCACCATTTTATAGAATTGTCTGCGCCTCTTAAATTTGTTTGAATCGCCAATTAGCCGTGCTCACAGGTGACTTCAGAGAAGTGTCTCATCTGTCTGGGGATTTTTCTCTGCCATTTGTTTTGCTATATCTACCCCATGGTCCCGCTCTTTATCAGCCTGGTAAAGAGGGCCCCGGCGGAGCTCTAACGTAGCATGGCCATCGTGGTCAGTGTCATAGCCACCCCCCTCATTTTGGCTTCTAAAACAAACAGTATGCACCTGAGCAAACAACTCTTGTCTCCCTGGTTGGCAGTGCCTATAAGTGAGCCTTACACAGTGTGTCCCTGGTAAGAAAATTATTAAGCCAGAGCATTCTATTGTTGGATCACAAGAACTAGAAACAGAGCATTTGGAAGAAGCCAATGAATAGTATGTGTTGGCTTGTTTGCGGTTGTCTTTCTGCTAAGAGGCCTTGTTGGGCAGTTCATTGTGTATTTCAGTTGATCCACATTTTTAGAGTGATAAGAACCCCATATATAGGAAATATACTTAAAGAGGAAAATTGCAAGTTATTTTCCATGAAGGACTTTCCAGAAAGCATTGATTGTTGGATTGTGAAAAGTAACTTATGTGCTTTCAGTTACTGAAATGGCTAGTTAACCTTCCCTTCATATGTACCATGTTGTTTTTCACCTACTGTTGTGTCTGAAGCATTTTACTTTCAGCCTTTTTTGATTGGATGAGCTGGATTCTTCCAATGCTGATGTCATGGAACTGTTTTTTCTTTTGCATGTTTCTATAGCATTTGACTCTTAGTAGCACTGGATGGCAGAGCATGTCCTGTCCCTTCCTCATTCCCCTTATTTGTCTGTATCTTTTAGCTAACTTTCAATCCCACCCATCCCCTGTATGTCATTTCTCATTTCTCCCAGGCACCATTTAATCTTCTTACACTATCCCACTGCTCCCACCAGCTTCCCTCTCTTTTCCCTTGCTCAACATCGTCCTCATTGATCCCAGTCCCCTAGCAATTCACTCACCTCCTGCCTTCCTCCCATCCTTACCTGGTCCTCCTACAATGTCCATGATCCAACCCCACACTGCTTCCTTGCGCCCTTACTTGTTATCCCAATACAAAAAAAATAGGCAAAATCAATTAGCTTTGCCACTGTTTACTTTTATCTACAGACACTAGTTTAAAAAGGGTGATTACAAAGTAAATAGTACATTTTAAACTCCTTACTTTGAATATCAGGGTATTTCATCATAAGTAGCATCCCCCAACGAAGAGATGTGGATGTGGTCTCCATTCCAGCTGAAAAGAGGTTTCTCACAATGCTTTTTAGGTTCTTATCATTGAAGTACGTATCCAGGTTAGAATTTTCCTAGGAAGAGAAAGTTATAGTTACCTGTTAAGCAATTAATTTATTAGTCAGGAGTGTCAACCTCCTACTACAGCTCAATCTAATGTCTTTGATGTGAAAACAATATCTAGAGTCACAATAAAATACATGTGTTGTGGCTATTGTTTTATTG
This sequence comes from Calotriton arnoldi, assembly GCA_963921515.1. Lineage (NCBI taxonomy): Eukaryota > Metazoa > Chordata > Amphibia > Caudata > Salamandridae > Calotriton > Calotriton arnoldi. The sequence goes on from CAWUFW010023442.1 coordinate 61,815, forward strand.
TTAGTAATATTGCCCTATTGCCATTGCCAAGTCACGTGTATCCCATTTTCTAATTAATTAATCTATGTGCTTTGTAAAGTGCTGGTTTTTGACACATAATCATAGTATAGGACTCAAGACCATGGAAATGCTGTTTTTGTCATAGTCAACCCACTACCCAGTCTATTAAAGATTGGTATATGCAGTAAGTCAGACAGGGTATGGTACACACACAGCTCCTTGTGATGGTCTCCTCTTAGTCAGGCTGGGGCTGTTGTAAAAGGATGACCCAGACCTAGGTATCAGGTGCTGCTTTGGGAGGCATCTGAGCATAGCCTAGCCCCCTACTTTATTAATCCACTGATACCGTACCGGCATCAGGATGTTGGCATGGGTCAACATGTCACAGCAAGCATTTCATGTGACATACTACATCCCTCGCCCAATCAAAATAGTTTGTAACTGGAACTGTTCAAGCTTGACCACAAAGAGCAAGCAAACAAATGAACAAAGTCCACTAGCTTGCTGCTATCAATGAGCTAAAAAGTACACACAAAATCATTCAACCCTGCAGTTCCCCCGTGTGGGTTCTCAAGTAGTATCGATGACTTGGGAGTTGGGAAACTTCATCACGAGGCACTTAGGATTCAGCCGGTGGTGTTGGACGCACATCCATTTCGTGAGCCGCCGTCTCCTGACAAGAAAGTGCATCAAAAGAGTTGCCGTTGGTGGCATTACCACTCGGGTGTTCGTCTGATACAACTATCCTGGTTTGGTGGGCCTTGAAACCTTTGCCAACCTTCCACTTTTGAAAAGCTGAGATGTCCCTTGTCACTTGCTCACCACTTCTTTTGGCCATTACCATATTCCCTTGTCTCTGGATCACCAGTAATGGGCGTCTCTCAAAAGGCAAGCAAATCTTCCCTCCACTTGTCCTGCTGAGAAGCAGCACCCAGTCATCCACCACCAGTGTCTTGAGACTTGCAAGAACGACTTGCCCTGATGTTGCTCTCTGCCCTGGCATGTTGGCTCACATTTGGATCTACAGTGTCCAGAGACCATGAGGGCTGTGGGGAGTAATGGCCTGTACAACTCAGCCAAATAAAACATCAGAGATAGAGCTCCGAGTGGTGAAATGAAGCATCTTCCTGAAGGCACCAAGGAACCGCTATATGGTGTCCTCAATGTCCTCATGTTGTTTGACGCAAATCCTAATGGCTTTGTTTAGTGTCCTCATCATACGTTCTACCTCCCCATTTGCTTGGGGCTATCTTGGTGTTATCGTTCGGTGGATGACGCCGAGGTATGCTTTGAAATCACCACTCTCTAGATTAAAATGGAGCAAGATGGCACCCAAGTGATACGCCGTTTTGCCTGCTGCTCCCCTCTCACCTTGCCTCGCTTATCAGTCCGGTTTGCACAATTGACGTTGCATGCATGGAGGAGCCAGCGCCAGATTTGGAACGGTGGTGAGAGAACAGGTAGGGCTCAGCTGAGCTTGCCAGAGACACGGTAGCCAAAGCGTGCTGGACCACTTCATGCTCACTGATATAATCAAAGCAGCACAGTGCTGCGCCCGACTTGCCAGGTTTTTTTTCCGAGGCTGGTGGTGCGCTTGACATGCAAGATGCCCGCTCAGGGACTTAAACGGCCAGTGGCTGTGAGCACGATAACCACCCCTGCTCTTATGTCCACATGCCGTGAACCCGGTTGAAGGGTGGAAAAAAAGGAGAGGAAAGCTGCAGGTATAGACAGCATACTCACTGAGGTTTATAACCTATTCTCGGCCGAGCTTAAAGAGTATTTAACTAACTTGTTCGTTCAAATTTATAATGGAATCAGCCCTCCGAGCTCTTGGTCGCCACTAGAACTTGGCTTCTATTGACTGATCACCCTGATTAATGGGATTCCAAGGTCTACTCTAAAATGTTGGCTACTCGTCTGTCTCAGATAATAAGTAAGGTGGTCTCTGGACAACAACATGAGCTTATTCCCGGGAGAGGAACAACAGATCATACACAAAGGGTAATTACCCTTTTTGATGCTGCTCCGGTGGCAGGGGACCCTATGGCTTTGATTTTGTTGGAATGTGGAGAAATCCTTTGATAGGGTCTCCTGGCAATACTTGTGGGTTGCAATGCCGAGAGTGTTCATTGGGCCAGGATATTGCCATGCAGTCAAGACTCTGTATAATAAACCAGTGGCCAGAGTGTTTGTAGCAGCAGACCTGTCTGAGTCATTCGGAATCTGAGGGCGGCAAGGATGTCCTTTCTCGCTATTCTTTTTTGAGATATATATTGATCCCCTCATACGTAGACTGGAGAATAACATTACAATCCGTCCGATGCAGTTCCAGGAGTGGGAAACGAAGACTTTGGCATATGCTGACGATATTGCACTTGTGACCCCTGACCAGATAGCTGCACTTAAAGCAATAGAGGAGGAGGCCATTAGATTCGGGAATATTTAAAGATATTCATTGAATAAAGATAAGACATTAATTGTTATTAATGAGAAGATCCTGCTGTCAGATAATCGTGTTGTAAAGAGTGCAGTGTTTCTAGGAGTAAGTGTTTCATCACTCATAGATGAAACAGTGAAGAAAAATCTTGATCCCTTTGTTGGAAAAGGCTAAAAAAGTCTTGAGTAGGCCGAATAATTTGCACCTATCTTTAGAAGACAGATGCAATATAGTAAAAAGTTTTTAGGGCCAGACCATTGGAGATTGAGAAATAGTGGCTTAAGAAACATTGGGATATAATTTCTCGGTTTCTCTGGTCCTATGCTAAACCTAGAAGAGCTTTTAAATTTCTCACGCTTCCACAGGAGGGAGGTGGGTGGGCCCGTCCTAACCTCAAACTGTATTATTGGGCCACCACTTTACAATATAGCCTTATCCTGCTGCAAGAGAGGACAGGTGGGGATGCAGGGGATTGTATCCCCCCCCCCTGTGAATTGTTAATTGGTATTAATGCATGGGGTTGCCTTTGGCAGCAGCTCGAGTTTAGCTACTATAAAAGAGTATGTTTTAAGACTGTTCAAAGTGCCTGTGACAGGTTTGGTCGGCTACACGCAGGATGATGGGAATTGCTAGATTCAATTTTTAAACACCCATCTGGAAGAATGGGAATCTGCCAAATATTTTTGGGGATCAATGTATTTCTCATTGGAACAGTGTTAGGCTACACAGACTGGGGCACTTCTTTTCCATTACTGGGATTGTATCTTTTGAAGAACTTAGAAATGACTTTAACATTGGTCAAAGAGACTTCTTTAAATATCTACGAGATTTTTTGAGGCGGAAAGGGGGGACCAGCGGGTTTTAGAGAGTTGACCTGTTGGATCTGTTTATTAGTAAACGAGAATGTCCTATTGGGGTAATGTACCATTTTTTAAAATCTATTTATGAAAGATGATTTGGATAGACATTTGCGGAGGTGGCAGGAGAAATTGGCCATACCTGAGGCGTTTTTTTTTAAATATCTCTCACTTGCACAATCAGCTCTACTGTCGCCAAGGCTACAAGTGCAATATTACAAACCTGTTTTAATCTATATGATACACATAGTCGGATTATAATATGGGGGGGATGGTAAAGGGTAGCGTTGCCCCAGGTGTCAGATGTATGGCGCTGATATTGTACATATGTTTTCGACCTGCGGAGTGTTGTCGACTGTGAAAGAGGAGATATAAAGATTTTTTAATTATAATCTGAAGCTAAAGGCCTCTTTAATGCCGGCGATAATCTTATTAGGGGTACAAGAAGGGGAGGGGAGTGAGATGGGAAGACCCCTTCTATTTATCTCAATGACCAACTTCCGACTATGTATCGCCTGGTTGGATCCAAATCCACCTGCATTTCAGCAATGGTTAGCCCGGCTGTTGGCAATACATAACCTGGAAAAAACTGCATATTCGAGGAGAGGTGTACGGTCATGGAAAAAAGGGTTGAGAATCTGGGCTCCTCTGACCAATTGGGTCGAGTCGCCGGTAGCTGGGAGGGATTCTCTTAACCAGGAAAGAATGAACCTGATGTCTTAGCTATGTATTGAGTTTGATTATGCACTATACACTTTAGACAGCCCTGGCCTTTTTCATCTTTCATGAATTTTTTATTGCCTTATCATGAATTTCCTAGTTTTATACTATTCCCTTTAGCGATTTGCTTGATGCAATGTTTATTGTTGTGATGATATATGATTAAACTATTTGGGAGTGTCACCTAATGTGTCGGGTGGGAGGGGGGTGTTATGGAGGGAGTTGTTGTTTTTATATAATATGGAAATTGCAATAAAAGTAATAATAATTTAAAGAAATCACCACACTCTGACGCGTCAGGCCATTGTCCTATTCACTCTGTCTGGGATGGCAAATGCTGTAAATATCCTGTTGATACACCTATTTGTCTGCTCAATGGTCATACCTGTCATCACTTCCACAACAGGGAATTCTGAATAAGCATCCTTCACCACCAGCATGTAATGCCCATCCAACAGCGAGTGAAAATCAGCACTGATCTCTTGCCAAGACCCAGTGCTGGCACCTTCCGTGATGACAGGAGAGGGTAGGTCAGGCACGCTGTTAGCTTGGAACCACTGGCAACAGGCAACTAGGTGGTAAACGTAGGAGTCAATGCCCTGACACCTGACTTTTCCTCATGGTCGTGCTTTCATATTGGTCACCACTTGATGCCCTGAGTGATGGAGGCAGACAATGCGGTGTTGTAGTGTGGAAGCTAAGGCAATGGTGCTTACCTCATCCCGCACGTGCCATGTTTTCAGATCCCCACTATTTACTTCATCACAGCTAATGATATCCTTCTGGAAATTTAACCACAGGTTATTGCAAGCTGCTGTCAGTGCTCACTGGAGACAAGGACCATCCTGCATGGGATCTGCATCGTCGTATGGCTTAACTATAGGGAGGCAGTGAACCTGAGCAATGCTTCAACATATTCACCAGCACATATGTGCTCATCAGGGCTGTTCTTCCATCAATGCCTGGACAGATAATCAACTGGGTTGGTGCATCCTGGCTTATATAAGATGGTGAATTGATATTTTTGCAGCTGAGGAGCCCATTTCCTAAGCTTTTGGGGAGGGCTGGGCGCCATCCCTGGCAAACAGTGGAATGAGCGGCTTGTGGTCCACTGTGCCTTTGAACGTATGTCCATACAATTATAAATGAAAGTGGATTCACCCCCATTTGACTGCCAAGGCTTCTTTGAGCGTTGCGCTGTTCTATTGCTGTAAGAGCTCTACTTGCAACGAGGATGGGCTTCCAGCGGTCGGTTCCAGTGTGCTGAATCAGAACTGCCCCAAGCCTAATCGAGTTGGCAGCAACAATGAGTTCAGACTTATGGACAGGATCAAATTAAGACATTGTTGTGTCATGTAGGAGAGCATCCTTTATGTCTCAGATGGCGTCTGCTTCTTATTGACCCCACTTCCACGGCAGTGATGCCTTAGTGAGTTCGCTGAGTGGTCTGGCAAGTGTAGCTAGACTCAGGATGACAACTGCAACAACAAGATGATAGCAAGACTGCTTGAATTGACAATCGCACGAGCCACATCCCAGATGATTGTTCTTCACCCACCATATTTTGGACCCAGCCATATGCAAATCAGTCTCGAACCTTCTCCAATGGGAACAGCCCAGCCTGAACCATCAGGTCAATCCCACAATGAACCGGAAAAGAGGCAACCCGGACCAGTTTCACTCACAGTACGAAACGGCCACAGTATGTGGCCAGTCCTAAGAAACTGCAGGCTTCTGCCGGGGATTGAGGAGGCTTGGCATCCCCGATGTCCATGTTTTTGGTTGGGCCAACTCTCACACCATCTCCTGATAAGACATATCCGCAGAATTCCACTTCCTGTTGTAGAAGCTTTCATTTTGGCTTATTCAGGGTGAGTCCCAAGTAGCTGATCCTTTGGAGGGTCTTGGGCAGCAATTCCTGATGTGCTGCAATGGTAAGAGCAAAGATCAAGATATCCTCACTCATGTTTGTGACACCCTCTAGCCCAGAGAGCACTTCACAAATCGTATTTTGGAAGACTTTTGCCACTGAGGAAATTCCAAAATAGAGGCAGGGGTAGCATCGAAGGCTTACATGATTCTAACAAATTGTGATGTATTGACAGTCTTCACTGAGCTTCATTCAGCTGGTTAGGGTCAGAGTTTAGATCAAGTTAAAAAACCAGTGAGCGCCATTGATGTTACTGATGAGATCATCAATGGTCAGCGTGATGTGCCATTCCCTTTTGATCACCAGGCTGAACCACAAAAGTTATTAAATTAATCTGTGCTTAACCCACCGGTAGCTAGGGGCCAAGCAGTCAGGCATAACTTAGAGGCAATGTGTAAAGTATTTTTGAAACACCGAAACAGTAATAAAGTGAAAACAACACAAGAAAAATCCCAAACCAATTTAGAAATGCAGAGTAAATATTAATCAATTAATCAATCAATCTGGATTTGTAAAGTGCGGCTGATCACCCGGAGGATAGCCGGGCGCTGAGAGTGCTGCAGCAGAGACTTAGTCGAACATCCAGGTCTGGAGTCCTTTTCTGAATTTCAATGAAGAGGATGAGTTCCATAGGTGAAGAGGGAGGTCGTTCCAGGACTTTGCCACGAAGTAGGAGAAGGAGTGACCTCCACTGTTGCTGCGTCGGATGCAGGGGGTGGCGAGGCATAGGGAGGTGGAGTGCAGGTGTTTGAAGGGATGGTGGAAGTTCAGCCAGTGATTAATGTACGCCGATCCCTGGATGAGGAGGGCTTTGAAGGTGTGGGTGAGCATCTTGAACTGGCATCTCTTCTGAATGGGAAGCCAGTGGAGCTTTCTGAGGTGTGGGGGTGATGTGGGACTGCTTGGGGAGGTCTAGGACGAGTCTGGCTGCTGTGCTCTGTATCTTCTGCAGCCTCTTGAGAAGGTGCGAGGTGATTACTGCATAGAAGTGCATTGCCGTAGTCCAGTCGGCTGGTGACCAGGGCCTGTGTGACGGTGTATCTCGTGTCGATGAGGAGCCATCTGAAAATCTTGCAGAGGGTGAGGAAGCAGGTGGATGAGACTGCATTGATTTGTTTTTTTATGGTGAGCTTGCTGTTCAGAATGATGCAGAGGTTGTGGGCATGGTAGGTCAGTGTTGATGTGAGTCTCAGTTCGGGGGGCCACCAGACGTCATTCCATGGGGAGGTGTTTCCAAAGATTAGCACTTCCATCTTGTCTGTGTTGAGTTGTAGGCAGTTGTTCCTCATCCTCATGAATAAAATGGCACCAAAACAAATTAAATCCAATCAGTAGAACCAGACGTATGAATTGTTAAAGTTGTTAGTGCAATGTAGCACATAAAAGATCAAAGTGCCAACTGTGATTGTCTAGTCTTGTGAGACCAGGGCAAAGTCAAAAATTAAGGCTGACCACAATGGAGCACGAGTCCTATACATGGGGTGGATTGGGCCCAGTCTCTGCTTACCTTCAGACTTAGAAGATATTTTGATAAAAGGTTCCTGAGAAGGTAGAGTTCAGCGGGGCAAGGCAGCAGACGATGTTCGAGGAGGAGGCATTGTCATTATGGTGCTGCACGGAGTCACAGTGAAGATTTTTACCTTCGGACTCAGTCACCCTTTTTGGAAGTTGAAACTCTCCAGCCGGATGAAGCTGCAGGCTGTAGCCGACAAGGGTTCTGTGAGACCGGATACTTCACCAAGAGATCCAGCTGAACAGGATTTGCTGTTGCGGAGAAGAATATAGTGGGAGCTACTGAGAAGTGAGGCAACCCGGGGTTTGCACCTTGGGCAGATTGACTGGCAGTTAGGTCCCAGTCTCCTCTTGGTTCTCATTGCTCTTCTTTTGATGAAAATTTTCACATCCCATGTTTTAGGGTTTGGCAGGAGCAGATCTATAACACTACTTGCAAGGGTCCAGGAACTGGGGTGCACCATTTGGGGGAGGTAGGACTCACTCCAGCAGAAGCCAGGTGTAGGGTCCAAGGTCTCTAGAACGTATGTCCCTATAACTCACACAGGAAGCCAGCAAACTAGCCCTTGGAGTCACTTCTGGTGGTTCTGGGTTCAAGGAGATGGTCCAGGCCTCCTTCAATCAACAAGGCAGTCCTCTGGTAGTAGGAGTCCTCTGGGGGTCCAAGTAGTTCCTCTGATGTCTTCCACAGCACCATTCTGAGGGCCTATCATTTATATCTGGTGCCAGTCTTTGGAGTGGGAGGACATTCTGGGCTACCCCCACATGTGGTTCTGGACCATTCTTCCCTTCCCCTGCCAAGGTTCCAAGAAGTCTGGGGTGACGAAAGGCTGGTGTAAGGTTCGTATGTGTGTGCTTAGGGAAGACCTTTGAAGTGTAAGCAGGACAGGGAACAGCTCTGTCCCCAGCCATCCTGTCCCCTTTGTCTCACAGTCCGGCAGGAATACACAAACCTCAACAGCAGAGCCATTTACAGCCATGTGACCCAGGACACTTGCAGCAGGTACCAAATGGTTAGGGCAAGAAAATGCCAATTTTCTAAAAGTTGCATTTCCAGAAATGTGACTTAAAATCCAACTTTACCATTAAAGAGGATTTTAAATGACAATTTATTGAGTATATACATGATATTTGTACCTGCTCCCAAACAAGTTACCCTGTATTAAATGTAATAAGGTAAGCGAATGGTATCAATCAATCAGCATATGTTGAGCACGGCACTGTCTCCCTGGGGTATGCGGGCGATGGGGCGTGAGGTCTCCGTCAAAAAGCCAGATCTTGAGGAAACGGCGGGAAGAGGGAAGAAATAAGCAGAAAAAGGCATAACAGAGGGCAGAAAAATGAGCGAGCAGAAAAGACAAAACAGAGGCAAGAAAAATAAGCAGAAAATGCAAAACAGAGAGCAGAAAAACCGGAGGCGGAAAAACAAGCAGAAAAGGCAAAACACAGGGTAGAAAAACAAGCAGGAAAAGGCAAAACAGAGGGCAGAAAAACAAGCAGAAAAGCAAAACAGAGTAGAAGAGGGCAAAACAGAGGGCAGAAACCTACCAGAAAAGGCAAAACAGAGGGCAGAAAAATGAGCAGAAAAGGCAAAACAGAAAAAAAGGAGAAGAGGAGGCACAAATAGAGGGCAGCAGGTAGCCAGGCAGCAGGTAGACTGGCAGCAGAGGGTAGCGGACTGTGGGTAAGCTTGACAGGAGAACTGTTGCAGGGGGACCTAGCACAAAGACCTGCTCAATAGGGGTCACGCCGCAGCCTCGAATAAGTAGGTCCTGGGGGAAAGGATTGGTACTGGGTGGTGGGAGGAGGGAGGAGGGGAATGGCGGGAAGAGGGAAACGGCAGGAAGAGGGAAGAATTTGGCAGAAAAAGGCAAAACAGAGGATAGAAAAAATAGAGGAAGAGACAAAACAGAGGGCAGCAAAATGAGAAGAAAAGGCAAAACAGAGCAGAAGAGGGCAAACCAGAGGGCAGAAAAACAAGCACAGAAGACAAAACAGAGGGCACAAAAAAGAGCAGAAAAGGCAAAACAGAGCAAGAACCAAGAAAAGGAGGCACAAACAGAGGGCAGCAGGTATACAGGCAGCAGAGGGTAGCGGACTGTGGGCAAACTGGACAGAAGAACTGTCGCAGGTGAAGCTGGCATGAGGACCTGCCAGCTCCTGAGGTAGGCCTCACAGTAGTGAAATACTAACTGTGCTCCATCGCGGTTGGCCATAACTTTTGACTTTGTCCCGGTTTTGCATGACTAGTTGTCAGCAGTTGATGCTATGATCTTTAAACTGGTTTTTTTACTTTAAACTTTAAAACTTTAAAATTCCATAAATCCATAACTCCGGATTAGTTTTTTGTTCTTTTGGTGTCAAATAATTTATTTACATTTTCTAACAGAGAATTATGGTCAGTTTGATTTAGTGAAATTTTGTTCCTTCACCCTTACAAGGTTTGTGGCTGTTGCTTGAGGAAGGTTTCACTCTCTTCAACCAACATCCTAGTTTCTCACATTGGTGCTCAGTGGTGGGATCCAGTGTTTATGTTTGCGCAGTACCATACAGAGATTAGTGTAACACTAAAATCCTGCATAAATAATTTGATGCCTGATTCAAACTCTTTTTAAATTGCCCTTGAGTGGCCATTTTTTTCATTGTCCAAAGTCACTCCTAGTTTATCTGATTGTCTGTGCCTCTATCTGCAAGCATGGAGTCTGAGGTCAGCAGCCTGGGGAGCTACACTGCAGCAGATCTCAGAGGATTCTGCATGGAGAGGGGGCTTCCAGAAAAAAAGAGCTCCAAGAAGGAGGAGCTGCAGAATGCCCTCAGAGCCTGGGAGGAGACCCACCAGTTGGAAGCTACAGCAAATGAGCATGAAGAGGAGGAGGTTAGGGAGGAGCAGGAAGAGGACTTGGGCACAGTTCCTCACTGCAGCACCCTGAAAAGGAGGAGGAATACTTGCCGTTAGGAAGGGAGTCCCCTGCCAGAGCAGGGAATTGATGCAGCGCGTACAATAAAAACTATTTTCCTCCTAGGTCACTTATCGGTCATCCAGGGGCGACTTATATTTTCTCACATCCACATGACGATGGGGCCCATAACATCGCCTATCACACACACATACACACACCTGGATTTCCTCTACACCTTTACGAAATTCTATACTCCTAGGAGAAACATGAGAACTAAATAAAAAACATCATTTATGTACCGCTGGAAAGAGCCGGGATACCTTATTACCTTAACCTATCGCTTTCTTAGTTATTTCTTAAGATATTCCTGCTCATTGTTTTGTCGATGGATCATCTAGTAAGAAATCAGTTTGTAGTGATTAAGACCAGCTAAATCACAATAACTAATTACCAGTGTCACAATCATTTAGTAAAATAACCACTGAGTCGTTTGATTTAAGAATCTTAAATTTTATATAATTTTAAAAGCATGAGAAAGAATTTAGACTTTTTATTCAATTATTCATTCATTATTAATTCAAATATTTATTAAGCAAAATCAATTTTATTGCAGAAAGGAAAATTTGTCATGAAGCAAAACCCTAATTACCTGCCTATCTTTCCTAATTTAGCCTAATGATTTCTAACCTAAGTTTAAGAATTAAAAATAACCTGATTCTCATACTCAACTGGAAAAATAAGACAGCAACAGAAACTTCAGCTCGTCAGCATCAGCTACCTGCAACCCGTCTCATCTAACAGTCTTTCAGCATCTCCCGCTCACTAAAATGGATCGATCTGGATCACCAAGCACTGGAAGCCACCAACTCCAACACCGACTCTGACTGCGACTACCCCTCCCACTAAGAGTAGGCCTTCTTATACCCTAATTCTAACTTTGCTAACTAAATTGTTGCAACATTAATAACGCGCTTTTCTTTCATTGGTCCATTCATTTCATCTATTCATTCTTAATCAAGTTCTCCCGGATCCAACTTGTTCTTTCGGAATGTATATGTTCATTTCCTTTCTCACAGTTCAAGACATGTTTCCATCCGCTTCGATCAGTACATTTGTAACTTCTTTCGATACATTCGAGAACTCTGCAGGCATTGTCCTTTCTCTTAAAACGGTTTCCCACGGTTCTTTGCTGATCACCACGGCACACTATCAGTTCAATTAGGTCACATCAGCCTTGACAATTCTTGCATCCTAGCCTCTCAGCATCATCACGTGGTTAGCTTTTCTCCAACTTTTTCTCCCTTGTCACGCGTTTCCCAGCACATGTGCACTCTAATAACCGGCAGCCATTTTATATCGCCACTCGTTTATACTTAGAAGCACTATTTAGAAATAAACAAAACATAATTAAAATAGAGAAACATAGCCTTTTCGTTTCCCTCCCGTCATCTACGTACCCCAATTAGTTATTACCTAGCAGAAAGCAACATTTAAGCTGTTCCTTACTTACCATCACTATTGTTTTTGCAACGTCACGTTTATATTCTATGAAGCACAAATCATGCATTTATTATTTATTTAGTACGCAATTATTTTATGTTATAATTAGACACACAGACATTCGTTAATAGATTATTCAGCCCATGTACTTGCGTGTTACCCTTCCCTCACGTACATTGTTGATTAATACATTTAAACGAACATTTTATTAATTATTTATAAAATTTGTTAGGGGTTAAAAAAATTTTTTTATTTTCTCTGCTCCATTAACTTCCCCCTTTGGTGATTTTTAAATCACCACATAAAACCCAAGTTATACTTCTTTTTCAGGCAGCATATGTCTTTCATCCTTTTGCTTTTTGTTAGTTACACATCTGTTTCCATTTCATCTTGTCTTCTTGTCTCTTTATACATGCTTTCTTTCATTTTCTCTAACTCAATTTCACCCATTTCTCTCTCTCTCTCTTTCATTATTCTGTTATTTCTTTTTATCTTATTTTGTCTTACTTTTCTTTTTATACACGTTATTACAATTTTCAACACCATGGCTAACAATATTGCTACATCCCTATCATTAGTCTACTCATTCTTGTTAACCAATTTGCTACTGAAGAGAACCCTCTACCAAGTTTTCCCAAGACACTTTCAACCTCCAGTGGAACTAGTTCTTTGTGCAAATTTGTAATATTTGTAATATACTTTTGTATATTTTCACTTTTATCAGGAATGTAAGTGCAACAATGTTGGACTTTCAGCATTCCACAAACGCCACCCTCTTTTGCCAAAAGAATATCAAGGGCAAGCCGATTTTGCATCACCATAGCTCTCATGGCAACCATTTTGGTATTTACCATCAAGAACCCTCCCGCAGTATCTGTAGACAAACGATCTACTACTGTGGATAAACTTCAGAATTTTAAATGCATTCAAAGATATTCCCACTGCTGGTATTAATGCTCCAAAAATATCACCTACAATTTCTGAAAAACTTTCCCTCTTTCTACGTGTAAAGCTATTAATCATCTTGTATGTTCCTTTTTCTTCTCTGTCCATATGAAAGATTTTTGGAAAGACCAGGCCTACATAACAAGTTCCATACCAATGGTCCGGTAACCTGTAATAAGCTCTATTCCCACAAATATAATATATACCTGGAAATATTGGATCTTTTCCACCTTTGAATCCCCAACCTCCCAAAATTTGATAATTGTCATGGCAGATACTGGAACCTACAAAATAATTGTCATAGACTGTCTTATTTCTTCTAATATACAACTTTCCTGTTTGAGGCCAATCTAATGTCATTGCTGCATTTATCTTTTTCCCTTCATGATTTCCTTCCTCAAACGTCCATAGATTTGTTCCTTTCTCTTTTATTGCTTCTCTTTGAAATTTCATTCTTCTTTCTTCAACCATTTCTAAAAATACCTTTTCTTCTTTCTTTAACTCACAGGTAAGGTTGTTTTTTGCTATTTCTTCTAATGTTAAAATTCTATGCTCTAAAAAGAATTCTCCTAAAACTTTTGCTTGTTTCACTTTGTTAAGTTCTGGAACTACAGGAACATTTGCAAAAATCTTATCTATATCAGTGTAATAAAACTCTAATCTACCTGTTTTATAAAATAAACTTGCTTTGACACTACAGGTTATTCCATAAGTTAGAGGTAGGTGATGATAAGTCACACCTTCTGACACTGATGCAGGCAACTGCATACAAACGTAACAATCTCTCACATCCATTGTCTCTACATATTCGTACAACAATTTTGTAAAAACATTTTTAGAAAAGTCTGTTACTGACTTATCCTTATGTAATTCTGCACTACTTCTTAAAATAACTGGTTCTTTAATATTAGTTTCTTTTTCTGGTTTAGTATCATTCTTTGCTTCTATTACAGCTATACTAATAGGAATTGTGATTGCTAAATGTTAGAAATGGGGGTCTCTAGTTGGCAATGGCTGGCCACTGTCCAAGTAGGGACCCTTCTTCCTAAGTCAGAGTGAGAGGGCTACCCTCTTTAATACCCCTGCTCAACCCTGTGGTAACGTAGCACGAGCAGGTAGGCTTATCTCAGATGCAGGTTGTGAAGCATTTATGATCATACACAGTAACACAGTGAGGAACACTACAAAGGGACACCACACAAGTAGTTATTATAAAAAATAAGTATCTTTATATAAAGGCAGATTTATCACAAGACCAATAACTGTAAAA
>CAWUFW010023443.1:0-75876 GCA_963921515.1 Calotriton arnoldi
ATGGGCCTTTCCACTCTCTGTGGGATGTGCATGCGTGTGTGTGAGCTTGCTGGGCCATGTGGTGGGGGATGTGGAGCTGTGACTACGACTCCCATCATGCTATGTGCCTCCACCCCCTTCCCAGCATGCCCATGCTTCCTTTCCTTTTGACTCTGCTTCCCTGTGGGGTGGGCTGGCTGTGCTGACAGGATGGCTGGGAGTGTTGTCCTGGCAGTTGTTTGGCTAAGAGTCCCAGAGTGTCCCTGTGCTTCACACAACATAACCCAGGGTGGTGGTTCTTTGTGGGATCTTGTGTTAGGATGGGGGGCATTGCATTCTACCAGGTGGGTTCTGTGGAGTTTGTGTTGGGGTGTGTGTGAGGGGAGGTGCTTGTGACTATGGTCAGTGCTGCAAGTCCTCCTTCCCACCCAGCCAGCCAGATATCCCACCATGGAGCGTGCTTGCATTGCAGGGAGTGGAAGTTGTCTCTCAGGATGTCAGTCAGTGGTGTCCTGCTGTTTGTTGGTGCACAGTTGCCAGCAGGGCCTTGTGCTCCCCACAGCAGTAGCCAGTGTCAGCCATCTTGTGAGTCCTTCTCCACTCCCTGTGATGTGAGCATGGTTCAGGGTGGTGTTGATGGGACAGTTGTGGGGGTGACCAATATCAGTGACTACGACTCCCATCATGCTATTGCCTCCACCCCTTCCCAGCATGCCCATGCTTCCTTCCTTTTGACTCTGCTTCCCTGTAGGGTGGGCTGGCTGTGCTGACAGGATGGCTGGGAGTGTTGTCCTGGCAGTTGTTTGGCTAAGAGTCCCAAGAGTGTCCCTGTGCTTCACACAGCATAACCCAGGGTGGTGGTTCTTTGTGGGATCTTGTGTTAGGATGGGGGCATTGCATTCTACCAGGTGGGTTCTGTGGAGTTTGTGTTGGGGGGTGTGTGTGAGGGGAGGTGCTTGTGACTATGGTCAGTGCTGCAAGTCCTCCTTCCCACCCACCCAGCCAGCCAGATATCCCACCATGGAACGTGCTTGCATTGCAGGGAGTGGAAGTTGTCTCTCAGGATGTCAGTCAGTGGTGTCCTGCTGTTTTGTTGGTGCACAGTTGCCAGCAGGGCCTTGCTGCTCCCCACAGCAGTTGCCAGTGTCAGCCATCTTGTGAGTCCTTCTCCACTCCCTGTGATGTGAGCATGGTTCATGGTGGTGTTGATGGGACAGTTGTGGAGGGGGCAATATGTGTGACTGCGACTCCCATGATGCTATTGGCTACACTGACTTGGCCAGCATACTAGAATTCCCTTCCTTTGAGTGGTCTTCACTGTGTGTTGGTGTTGTTGTGGTTGGCTACATGTCTGGATGTGTTTATTGGATTCTATTTGTGCCACTGCCTAGCTGTAGTTGTAGTTGTGTTTGTACATGTGATGGCACAGTTGGATGTGACTTTTTTGATGGCATGTGTTGTGTTTATCTGACTGACATACACATTTTGGGATGATTCTGTTCTGGTTGCTGTGTAATTGCTATGAGTGCATGGTTTGACTCTCCCTTGACAGTGATGTGTGTGTGTTTGTGGCAGTATATTGTGTACATTTGTTGTGTACTCACCAGGCTCTGGGATGTCCTCTAGTCCATATACGCTCACTGGCGGAAGGATGGCCCGCACCTTCTCCTCCCAGGGCCTGAGGTATATTGGCTTGGCAGGAGGGCCACTGCCGGTGTGTTGGCTGTTGATGTAGTCTTTCTTGAGCTAGGTCCCGTACCCTCTGCGCACGTCATACCACCTGTTCTGGATGTCGCTCTTTGTGCGCCGACATGGTGATTGTGCGTTCCACCCTGTTGATGATCCTCTCCCACATCTTGGTTTCTGGGAGATGGGGGTCTGTTGGACCAGTGTGCCAAACAGCTGTGGCTCTACCCTGAGGATCTCGTCTACCATGACTTCCAATTCACAATCTAGGAACTTGGGATTCTTCTTGGGGGGGCATGGTGATGGGTGGTGATGGTGAGTGATGTGTGTTGGTGTGCAGGTGAGGGTGTGTGAGTGTGTGTTTTGCTGGGTGTATGTGAGGTAGGTATTTGTTGGTGTGCTGATGGTGTGTGGCTTGTGTGAGGGATGAGCTGTGGGTGTGTGGTTGCTTTCTCTTGGGTGCTGGCAGTGGAATTGCATTTGCAAAGGCTAATGGTTGTGATTTGTGTCCTTTATATGGGTGGAGTTGTGGGTGTGTCTTTGTTCTCTGTCCCCACCCCCCAGTATTTATTGGCTTGGTAATTGCTTGTTTGGCCTTTTTTTGGGTGATTTTTCCTTTGTACTGTCTGTGTATGTTGGAAACGTTCTTGTGACTTGAGTCGGACCCTGCATTTATCTCGTACGGTCTTCTCCGTTTCGTTCATGCTGTGTATGTGCAGTTTTCTATGCTGCGTACGCGTCGGTCGCGTGTTTGTGTTGCTTCGGCTCGGTTTTGTATGCGTGTCGGTCGTACGGCTTGGCCTCCATCCGACTCGCTCGTGGTTTCGCGCCTGATCGTACTTTGCGGTTTGGAGTTCGCGTGTACGTTTCGGTGGATTTGTTCCGGGTGCGTGTCGGTCGGTTGGATTCGCGTGGTTTTCCGACCGGATTGCTGTTTTCCGTGCGGCTCGGTCGGTCGACTTGGGTTCGGTACGTGTCGGTCGGATTTTGCACGCTTGCATCGTACTTGGCGTGTCGGGCGCCACAGGTACGTGTCGGTCGGTATTATTTCCGGATCCGGGGAGTCGGTCGGTGCTTTTTCCGGCCGAATCGGAATCGACCCCTATGTCTCCTCCGCTATGGTTATATTCAAGTGTTTTTTTCATTCTGGCTTCACCAGGGGGTCCCGAGGGAGATGCGATTTTACTTCATCGTAGGGTCCCATACAAGCATATCAAGACATGGGCAGACATTCAGGGGAGATCACGCATTTTATTGAGGGTACCATTTGTGAGGACCGGGTGGTATTGGGTTGTGTCTATGCCCCCCGCCCGCTACAGTGAGGCGTTAGTCGGGTGATCTCCTACATGACCCTGTGGGCACGATGCTACTGCAGAGGGGTTGGCAATAATAGGGGAGGTTGGAATGATGTAATGGACTCGGCCATAGATAGATGGAGAGCAGGGGGATATCCCACTGGCCACCATAGTACCAAACTGAACTCAGCTTAGCGACGGGACTGGGATAGGTGGATTCAATGGAGGCGGCTGCATGACGGAGCGGACCTAGGATATACGCATTCCTCGACATCCCACGGTTCGTGCCTCACGTCTTGATCATATTTTTGTACTGCTAGGAGCTGTCGGAAGGGTGAGGGCCGTGGAGATTCTCCTAAGGGGTCTGTCCGACCACTCCCCAGTGGTTCTGACGAGGCGCAGCTGGGTCCTGAGAAACACCGCCCTTTCGGGTGGCATCTCTCCCCACATGGCATCTGCAGGGCCCGAAGTGCCGGGAGCATATGGGGCAGGCAATATCTGAATATGAATGTGGGAACGTGCAGCGAGCTGTGACTCTGTGGGAGGCCATGAAGCCCACCTTGCGGGGGTAGACATTTCATTCTGCGCGGCAGCACGTCGCACCCGGCGGGCATCTCTTCTGCGGTCGGAGGCCCATTTACTGGAGCTAGAGCAGAGCAGTGGGGGAGGGAGGGGAAGTCTGGTGCGCCGACAGTGTTGGCGCGACAATCCTATGCAGATGCCCTGATGGAGGAGGCCCGCCTCGCGTGGCTAGCGTCCGTAGCAGAATTTGTCAATGGAAGGCGACAAGTCCAGTAAATTACTGCATAGACTGTGCCAAGGGGCCTTGCAGTCCCAGGTTCTCCCAAACATACCGGGTCCAGATGGACGGGTCCCTGAAGTGACCCATCCCTTATAGCCGGGGAAGTTTTGCACATTGCTTTGCAGAACTATACACCCCTAGGGAACTCCTGCAGGAAGGCGTGACACAGCGCTTTACAGCCGACTTACCGCCTCGCGCCCTTTCCAGATGAGGCACGAGCAGACCTTGAACTTCCGTTCACTGAGGAGGAGATTTGCATTGCGCTGGGAGAATTGAACTCGGGAAAGGCGCCGGGTCCGAATGGGTTCCCATGCGAATTCTCTTTTAAAGAAAATATTTTTCCAAATTAGGGCCGCATTATCTCCAAGTTGTCGACGAACCTAGAGATCGGGGTTGTCTGCCGCAAGATTGGAGGACACGCGGAAGTGTTTGTATTTTATAAACCAGGCCGGCCTCCGGACCAGCACGCCTCATATCGCCCCACGCTCTCACTACTGAATGTAGAGGCCAAAATTCTGGCCAGGGTGTTGGCCAATCGCCTTCAATCTCACATAACTACCTTGATTCATCCAGACCAGGCTGGCTTTATGCCCCAGCGGGTGGCTACGCGCCACAATATCCGGCGATGCGCACAATGCTATGGCTACCATCCAGGAAAGCGAGTGCCGGCTGCTCTTTGGTTGCTTCGATATGGATGAAGGGCTTCTCGACTCCCTCAGCCTGGGTGTGCTTGTTTGCACTCCTAGACCGTCTTAATATCGGCCCTGCGATTCTTGTCATATCTAAAACTGTTGTATATACGGATCTCACGGCGTCGGTGCGGTTTGCGGGATCAACATCGCTTTACGTTCTCAATTGGCAGAGGCACCCACCAGGGGTGTCCTTTGTCACCATATCTCTTTGTTCTAGCAATGGAGTCCCTTGGCGGCGTGGGTGCGAATGGATGCGCGGGTGGTGGGATCTTATCTGACATAAATAGAGGGCCCGGGGCCAAGGCTGCTCCGCGTTATGCAAATTTTTGGTGAATCATCGGGCCTTTATATGAACCCGCGTAAGTCCACTTTGTGGGTGCTGGGGGGAACTGCTTGGGGACTGGGGTCTTGGGCCTCGGCTGTACGGGTGACGACAGAGAAATATCTGGGAGTTTTCCTATCGGATCGACCGAGTGGCGTGGAACAGAAATATTGTACCAATATGGACTCGGAGTAGGGAGGAAATAAAAACTTGAGTCACACATTCCCGTTTCTATCTACCGCAGATCGGCAATTTTTAAAATGGTGTCGTTGCCCGCGCCTGCTTTCTATCAGTTGCAGAACCATCCATATCCGGTGCCTTCTTTGTGGTTTCACCAGGTTAATGCGAGCGCTGGGACAATTCCTGTGGGCAGGGGGAGCATCAGAGTGGCGTTGCGGACTTGCTTTCAGTCAACGTATTGCGGGGGCTGGCCACGTCGGATGTCCAATCGTATTACATGGCATCGCATCTCCTGGTGCTGAATGAGATGGTGGTATGGGGACAGGGAGGGACCCGGCTTACGCAGGTGGAACGGAGGTAGTATGGGGAGTCCACCCTACATGTCATTTATGTACTCGGCGTCTTTACGTAATTCTCTACTGCCGGCCACTCTGGTGGTATTCCAGGTGTGGAAACAGTCCCCCCGTGGGATGGGGTGGTGGGAATAAGCTGACTGGGGAAGCCCACTGTGGCATAATGGTCGTTTGCCGCAGCTGGCTGCATTATCTGGATTTCGAGGGTTGGGATAATATAGGAATTTCCACGTTTAGGAGATGTGATGCGGGGCTCGGTGCTGAAATCATTTCAAGTTCTTCAGAAAGAGTACCAGATGCCAAGAACCCAAGTTTTATAAATACCTCCAATTTCGGCATGCCATTTATCCTAATATCTCGGGGTTAGAGGCTCCTCCTGAATTCAGTCCGATTGAGGCCAAGGTCTTCATGGGAGATTTGCGGGACCATAAAATATCGAAGATCTATCAATCATTGGTGACCCATGGCTCCACTATGTTGGATAAACTCAGAGAGGCATGGGCTGGGGATATTGGCCAATTAGACGGAGACGATTGGATGGACGCATTGGCCTCTCCTAGGGGAGCGGCGATAGCAGCACGGTTGCGTCTTATTCAGTTTAAATACCTTCACTGGGTTTTATTATGCCAGGCTCAGGCTGTGGAGGGCGGGCCTGGTGGCGTCCCACGATATGCCTGCGTTGTGGTCGGGAGGAGGGTCCCTAATTCATACCATTTGGCACTGTACAGCACTCTCTGAGGAATTTTGGAGAGGGGTACTGGCCTGCTTGGCGGAGGTGTTGGGATGGGAGCTCCCCTCCTCCACCGAGATTGGCAATTCTGCATATCATGGAGGGTATAGGAGGTAACATATACAAGAAGGCACCTATTACTGCTGGGGCTGGCATTGGCTAAAAGAGAGATATAGCAAGGCTGCTGGAAGGCGGCGGCCCCCCTTCTCTCTCGGCATGGAAAAATGGGCTAGATTTTAGCATGGGGTTAGAGATCCCGATATTCAAGGCCAGGGGCTGCCCGCGAAAGCACCCCAAAATCTGGAAACGATGGGCAGACTATCAGAGGTCTAGACTTGGACCCGGTGCCCCGGTAGATGTATCTGACTTCTACAGTGATATGCAGGCCCCTAGGGTAGAGGGACCGGATATGTGGGAAGGGACTCGATTTGGTGGGATGGGTGATGTGGTGGCTACCGAAACGCAGTAGTGTGTTAGTGCAACGGGGGGGTTGAATGTGTTTACGTTATATTGTGTTTCATGATTATGCTGATAATAATGTATAAACTAATTGTCAAGGACAATAATTTGCAACGTCTGATGTGGCAGGTGTTTCCTGGGTTAGAAGCACTGCACTGTATATGACTATTGACATAATAAAAATTTGTTTTTAAAAAAAGAAACGCTCTCAGGGAAAACTTGAAAAATAAAAGGAACTGTGAAATAATTATTAGTTTACTAGAAACTAATACACAGTTCCTTCAAAAAAAAAAAAAAAAGGCATGTTTCTCCCAACTGCAACTTCCAAACGACAAAAACCTGTAAAAAACAACACAATCCCTCCCGCACAAATACACAATAAAATCATTAAAAAACACACATAAACACACTAATAACACCACATTCTAAACATATTTACACATATAATACATATCCTAACACCTACCTATCAACAAACTAACCGCATTTCGCAAACGCAAAACAACTAACTAAACCGCACCAAAAACACAAAATTTAAACTACACATACACTATACAGTACTCAACTACCTTCAAACTACACCTAAATTAAGCTTAAAAGTAATAAAATTAAACTTACCTTGACCGATGCGGCGCAGCTTCCAACCGCGTGCTTCTCCGCTCAGAAATGACCTAAAACAACACAGATAGCCTGCAAAATACAACTTAGTTTAGAAAATGGCTACCTAAATGAAATGACAAAAATACTTTTTGACATTAAAAACAATGTACATTACAAATGCAATACTAAAAAATGTTAAAAAAATTATTATTAATATTACTAATGTACTATATGTTTTTTCTTTACTGTTAAAAATGTTAAACTATAATAATAAATATTAGAAAATAAATAATATTTATTATTATACATTAAAAAATATGTAAACTTACCAATGTGATTTAAAAAAAATATGTTTGCTAAAAATATGAAAAAATGTGTGTTAAAAAATATTTTTCTTTATCAAAATGTTTTCTTACCTTAATAATGTTATTCGTATTTACAACTTAAATAATATTATACAAAATATATTATTTATTAAAAAATATGCAAAAAATATAAAAAAGTCATACAATGAGAAAATTGTTAAAAAATGTATGTGATTAAAAATGTACACTGTATCTAATTATGTGATGCATATTTAAAATGTAAATAAATATTCTATAACTGTTACCAAAAAGCTATGTTATAAAAAAAAGTATAAAAACCAGTGAACAACTACATCTTTATTTGTAAAAAATGTACATATTTACCAAGTTCTACATTATAAAAAAGTTAAAATTGTTTCATGCTGACTATACTTAAAAATTATATGTTTATGTTGAAATATGTACTTAATATGTAATGTATCCAAAAATAACAAATGTGTTATTATTTCTCTTTATGACAATATATATATTAAAAAATTGTTTAATAAAACAAAATGGATATTATTTATTTGCTTAACTCTTTGAATGAAAATAAAAACTTTAATAAAATATAAATATTGTGTTGTACTTGACTTCTATATTAATTGTTGTTTTCAGTATTTACAATCAAATAATTATCTTAAATTATATATCACACAAATATTTATTTTTAAACACATAGATAAAATACTATTACCACTTAAACATAGATTTGTATCATTAACATTACTACAAATTAAAGAACTATTATTTTACTATTCCCACTCTACAGTATATCAACTCAGGGAAACAGCAGGACACTAAACATATATAATTTACTATTCCCACTCCAAACTGTACCAGTTAAGGGTGAGTGCTGGACACTAAACATATATAATTTACTATTCCCACTACAAACTACATTAAGTCAGGGAAGGTGCTGGACACTAAACATATATAATTTACTATTCCCACTCCAAACTACATTAAGTCAGGGAAGGTGCTGGACACTAAACATATATAATTTTCTATTCCCTCTCCAAACTACATTAAGTCAGGGAAGGTGCTGGACACTAAACATATATAAGTACTATTCCCACTCCAAACTGCATTAAGTCAGGGAAGGCGCTAGACACTAAACATATATAGTTTACTAGTCCTACTCCAAACTCCATTAACAGAGGGAAGGTGCTAGACACTAGACATATATAATTTACTATTCCCACTCCAAACTACATTAACTCAGGGAAGGTGCTGGACACTAAACATATATAATGTACTATTCCCACTCCAAACTGTATCACCTCAGGGTGGGTGCTGGACACTAAACATATATAATTTACTATTCCCACTCCAAACTTAATTAACTCAGGGAAGATGCTGGACACTAAACATATATAATTTACTATTCCCACTCCAAACTACATTAACTCATGAAAGGTGCTGGACACTAAACAAATATAATTTACTATTCCCACTCCAAACTGTATCAACTCAAGGAGGGTGATGGACACTAAACATATATAAATTACTATTCCCACTCCAAACTACATTAAGGGGCCGATTATGATGGGGGACGGACTGGAGTCCGTCCGCCGTCGTGGTGGTGATCGGGACCGTCTGCAATGCATGCGTCGGTTCCGCACACCAAATTAGGATGCAACCGCCACCATGGCGGTCGCATCTTGCATTTTAACATTGCGGCGGGTGCTGCTGACAGCAGCACCCGCCGCAATGTTGAAAATGCATTTTGTGCATTTCACTGCACTACGTGGCAGGCACCACACAGTGCCTGCCACTTAGTGCACTGAAATGTAGGGGGGTACCCTGGGTACCCCCCCAGTGCACAAACACCTCCCCCAACACATTGGGGGCCCACAACGGGCCCCCAAAACCAATCCCCGCAACCCCCTCCATGACGGTTTCGCCGTCATGGAAAGGCTGGATTTTGCCTGCATCGTAATTTGGTGGACAGTGCCTGCTAGGCACCGCCACCATTTTGCGCATGCAGACCACTCCGCTAGGAAATCAGTACGATTGTCTGTGGCGGTTCCGTGGCGGACGGTCTTTGCGTCCGCCACGGTCACAGTCTGGATCCGCCTGCCATCCTAATCTTGCGGGCGGTAAATCCACATTCGATGGCCGACGGATCGCCACCGCACGGCTGGTGGTGGTGGTCCTTCCACCATCTTAATCAACCCCTAAGTCAGGGAAGGTGCTGGACACAAAACATATAGAAATTACTATTCCCACTCCAAACTACATTAACTCAGGAAAGGTACTGGGCACTAAACATATATAATTTACTATTCCCACTCCAAACTTGAAAAAGTCAGGGAAGGTGCTGGACACTAAACATATATAAATTACTATTCCCACTTCAAACTACATTAAGTCAGGGAAGGTGCTGGACACTAAACATATATAATTTACTATTCCCAATCCAAACTTGAAAAAGTCAGGGAAGGTGCTGGACACTAAACATATATAAATTACTATTCCCACTCCAATCTACATGAAGTCAAGGAAGGTGCTTGACACTAAGGGCCCGATTCTGATGTCGTTCGGAAGGCCTCCGAATCGGATTTGGCTTTACCGGATCTGATTCGTTGCCCTTGTTTACGACCGAATCGTACACAAGTCCGAACGACCAAGCACGATGCGAAGATCGCGTAAGCACCGACGGAATTGTTTTCGGACCCAAACCGCTCTGTACGTCTTGTTTGCAGACGAATCGTGCTGCGCAATGGAGCCAATTTCTGACAGAGCGAGTACGATGCATGATTCAGACAGCCGATTTGCCTCGGTCTCAGCGAGACGAAATGGCTGTTGAAAGCGTACTTTGGGGGGGCCGTACCAGGCCCCCCTTCACCCGGGGCCCTCTGAATCTATCACGGGGGGCTGCCCATGGGTCCCCCCGATCCAAGCATGCACAGTGTGTAAGCTTTTCCCCACCCACCCCTTTTCTGCTATGGGAGCCTGTGTACGCGTCTGTACATAGGCTCCCATAGAGTTCAATGGGAGACTGAGCGAACCGAGTCCATAGGCATACAGCAGCATCGTACTCGCTCGTTCGGACTCCCGAAGCACGTCTCGCTCGGAAAGCCCTCCCGATCCGAGTCGTACTGAGGGCTTTCCTAGCGAGATCGGAATCACGCCCTAAACATATATAATTTACTATTGCCACTCCAAACTACATTAACTCAGGGAAGGTGCTAAACACTAGACATATATAATTTACTATTCCCACTTCAAACTACATTAACTCAGGGAAGGTGCTGGACACTAAACATATATAATTTACTATTCCCACTCCAAACTGTATCAACTCAGGGTGGGTGCTGGACACTAAACATATATAATTTACTATTCCCACTCCAAACTTCATTAACTCAGGGAAGGAGCTGGACACTAAACATATATAATTTACTATTCCCACTCCAAACTACATTAACTCAGGAAAGGTGCTGGACACTAAACTTATATAATTTACTATTCCCACTCCAAACTTGAAAAAGTCAGGGAAGGTGCTGGACACTAAACATATATAATTTACTATTCCCACTCCAATCTACATGAAGTCAAGGAAGGTGCTGGACACTAAACATATATAATTTACTATTCCCACTCCAAACTACATTAACTCAGGTAAGGTGCTGGACACTAAACATATATAATTTACTAGTCCCACTCCAAACTACATTAAGTCATGGAAGATGCTGGACACTAAACATATATAAATTACTATTCCCACTCCAAACTACATTAAGTCAGGGAAGGTGCTGGACACTAAACATATATATTTTACTATTC
The DNA here is from genome assembly GCA_963921515.1 of Calotriton arnoldi. Classification (NCBI taxonomy): domain Eukaryota; kingdom Metazoa; phylum Chordata; class Amphibia; order Caudata; family Salamandridae; genus Calotriton; species Calotriton arnoldi. The sequence goes on from CAWUFW010023443.1 coordinate 11,235, forward strand.
CCTATCCAAACTACATTAACTCAGGGAAGGTGCTGGACACTAAACATATATAATTTTCTATTCCCACACCAAACTATATTAACTCAAGGAAATAATTCAAAAATATAATTTTTAAATATAATGTTGCCAAAATAAATACATAAAAACATATAAATTAATACACATTATACATATATTTACATACTCCCATTTATTATAAATTTTCCAACAAATTATGTTATTTGTAATCAATGTTATATCATAATCCAAATTTTCATTTTAATTTTTTTAAATTAGTCTCGAAATGTATCTATTTTTTTTTTATTTAAACATAACTCACCAAAATTATTTACAAATTTCACAAAATTTCAAAATATTTTTCAAATTTTATTTAATTTTTAAAATTATTTAAAAGATATTGTATTTTTTTTATAATAATTTTACATTATTTACAAAAAACCCCATCATCAACTATAACCCCAAAATCCAATGTAATTTTAATTTTTTTTAAATTAAGACACTCCCCACCCTTGTCACCTATAACCACAACTTCCCACTCCTAATATAAAATATTTTTTTTTAAATATTTTTTTTAATTAAAAAATTATATATATATTATTTTTAAAACACTCCCCGCCCTTTTCCCCAATAAAACGAACATCCAGCTCCTAAAACACAATTTAAAATTTCATAAATATCTTTGAAATTTTTAAAATATTTTAATAAATTTTTTAAAACACTCCCCACCCTTATCCCCTATATACTCAACATCCCGCTCCTAAAACACAATTTAAAAATTAATTGTTTTAAAAAAAAAAAATGTAATTTAAAAAAAATATTTTTAAAACACTCCCCACCCTTATCCCCTATAAACCCAACATCCCGCTCCTAAAACATTTTTTATATAAAACATATACAATTTATAAAAAGTATTAATACATTTAAAATGATATACTATATTAAAAAATTCACATTTACAAAATCGATATTTTTTAATACCGATATTTTAAAAATCGATATTTTTAACAACGATATTTTATACAACACAACAAATCGATATTCTTGACATCGATATTATATACAATGATATTTTTAACTTTCGACATTTAAAACTCCATATTATTGCACAACGATATTTAAAACTCGATATTTTGTCTATTTACCCTCTGGGGCAGTAATTGGTGGCCCCCGGAGCTAGGCGCTCCCCCTCTGCCTAAAAATGTTGTAATAAATCTAGGCTTCTGGGTCGATAGCGCCCTTACCTTCGAAGATGATGCCAAATCTGTTACAGGAACTTGTTTCTCCATTCTCCGGGGCCTAAAACCCATATTAGGCTACTTTGATCCCCACACTTGCCAGCTGATTGTTCAAGTTATTGTCTTAGCCAGGCTGGAATACTATAATGCGCTGCTCCTTGGTTCCAACAAATTTGTGACCAAAAGGTTACAGCGCACCCAGAATGCCGCAGCCCGCACGCTGTTTGCCCTCCCCAGGTACTGCTCGGTCTCCGGCCTTCTATGCCGATTTCACTGGTTGCCTATAGAGCAGAGAATCCAATTTAAAGCGCTTTGCTTCACTCACAAGATTCTCTCTGGCTTGAGCCAAGTGATTCTGAGCGATCTATGCCTTCTCTATATCCCGACGCGTGCTCTACGCTCGGCCGATCTCCATCTGGCGCGAGTTCCGCAGTTTGGCAGATCCAGAGCCGGAGGCATTTAAAGTGCTCACACCGGTCCTCTGGAATGCCTTGCCTCTTTCCATCAGAAGCATCCCAAACCACCTGTCCTTTAGAAGGGCAGTGAAAACCTGGCTCTTTCGCTGACCGTGAGTTTCCTCTCTCACCCTCCTCTCTCTGCTGCCAGCGCTAGGACGTCCCATTGCCGGGACAGCCATGCGCTTTACAAACTTTATAACATAACATAACTCTACCTCCCAGAGCACTGGCACAGGAAAAAACCATGCTTTGATGGCATGCCAGAAGCCAAGCTGGTTAGTCACTTTCCTAATGCCTACCCATATTTATTCCATATTTTCGCTGATGGACTGAGAAATATGATTGACTCACCCTATGGTAGATAGGCATGTTACCTATAAGGTTAGTTTTGGACCTGAGGTTCCATTTTATTTATTTATTTGCAAAGTTTTATATAGCGCTGGCTTGACCTGTAGGTATCAGAGCACTTTACATGAGGATCAGCAAGTTAAAGATTACATAATTACTTCAGTTACAGATTCCAAGTATAGACATAAGAGAAGGATAGAGGGAAGGAAACATAACGGGGAGGCGAGGAAGACAATGTCAGATGTCCGGCTGGGTAGGTGACGGCCGAGGGGGTGAACCAGGGCCAAACTCCTCTATAGCTGCATAGGACAGCTCCACCGGGCATCGGCCAAGGTTGTTCGGACTCTGCGGTGAGAACAGACAGTCGAAAAACATGCTATTACACGATAACATAAGTTATTTTCGCGTTACGTAGCAAAGACAAAACGTCTTATGTGGAATGGGAGGTAGAGGGGGAAAGGTAAACAGGGGAAAAAGGAATACAGATAGCGTCAGGCAGACCAGAGGGGGGAAGGGACTTCAGGGGAAACAAGCAGTCAAAGTGAAAGATAGACAAGACTGTGAAGCACTGTTAAGAACAATGTCCGTTGTCCGGCTGGGTAGGTGACGGCCGAGGGGGTGAACCCTAGCCAGACTCCTCTATAGCTGCATAGGACAGTTCCACCGGGCATCGGCCAAGGTTGTTCGGACTCCGCGGTGAGAACAGACAGTAGAAAAACATGAGATTACACGATAACATAGGTTATTTTTGAGTTACATAGCAAAGACAGAAACGTCTTATGTGGAATGGAAGGTAGAGGGAGAAAGATAAACAGGGGAAAAGGAATGCAGATAGCATCAGGCAGACCAGAGGGGGGAAGGGACTTCAGGGGAAACAAGCAGTCAAAGTGAAAGATAGATAGACAAGACCGTGAAGCACCGTTAAAAACAATGTCCGATGTCCGGCTGGGTAGGTGACGGCCAAGGGGGTGAACCATGGCCAGACTAATCTATAGCTGCATAGGACAGCTCCACCGGGTAATGGCCAATGGTACTCGGGTTCAGCGGTAATTTCAAACAGATTCGGTTTTTCGCCCATGGGGCATCATCATAGTTTAATCGAAGGCATCGGTCTCGGTGTAATTGGAAACACCCTCTGCTTCGTCCTCCCGCTAGCCTAAGTGTGTAGATTGTGGGACAACCCATCTTTCTTGCCTCCAGGCCTCTAGTCTTTAGATCTAGGATCAAGGTCAATACGTGGCGGAGCCCCACCGCGTCTCCGGGCTGGAAGCGCCCGAGCCAGAAGTAGTCCGTGTGTCCAGGTCAGGGCACTGAGCTATTGCGTCCTCAGGAGTTCCACACTTGGGCACCACACCATTTATGCCGCTTTTTTCGGTGGCATGTATTCGGTGTTCTGCTAATGACTGGGGCCTAGACCAGGAAAGATGCACACCTCTCCACCGGTCATCCCTCTTCACTTTCCGCTCTTCCAGAAATCACCAGGCCAAAATGGGCCTGCTCCCCCGCATCACATGCAAGCACTGAGCACCTCTCAGGCACCCTAGGGCTCCCAAGGCTCGCAGATAGCCCTGGCCCTGCAGCTGGATTCTCTGTGCCAAGCCTGCACAATGCCTTCTTTGGATAGGGGGCCCGATATAGGCCTCGGTAACACTGTGCAAATAGGGAAGCGGGGGCCTTCCCTTCCAGTGACTACGTATCCGCGATCAGCGCCCGCTGTGCACACACGTCTGCCAACCAGAAGCGCCGGGTTGTAGGCCTCTCTATACCCAGTTCGCCTCCATCCTGTAGTTGCTACCCCACGCTGTGCAGCCTAACTCGGTCCCCCGGCGAGGTTATCACTTCTCAGGCTGTCACCCATACACTGTCGGCTCTTTATCTATCGGGACGCGAGGGGGGGAAACGCACCCCCGCCTTCCTTTCAAAGTGCCGCCAGCCTGCCCCTCGTCTCAGTACTCCTGCAAGGCCTTCAAATCACGGGTCCCAGTCTCCCCACCTCAGGTCTCTCCTTACCGGGCAGCAGAAGGGGGGAAACAGGAACTGCCACTGTCTCTTTCCCCACAGCGCGCACCCAGGGACCGCCGATCTCAACTGGGTGCCGCCTCCGCCGCAGGCCTCTCCGCTGCTCGGATGTGGCTACAGCCCCTGTCACTGCTCTGCCGCACCGTGATGATCGGGTCTGCCGGGTCGTCCGGCAGCACCTCTCGGGTTGCGGAGTCATCGCTCCTGGGTCACTCCACCAATTTTGCGCCCAAGAGCCTCGGCCCCCATCCGGTCAGCTTTCAATCGCTCCGCCGCAGATTAACTGCTCCACCCCTCTGCGGCCGCCAAATTACCTCGCATAGGGCCGCTCGCCATCCGGTCGCAGTCGGGCAATTTCCTTCCACAATACAGCCTGCCGAGTTGCAGCTATGAGATCGGCACACTCCCGGGACAGTCCGCCGTCCGGTGGGGGCAATATATACGTGCCCAGGGCTCAGGTTGAGAGTTTACCGGGATGGCAGCCGGAGCTCCTCAGCCTACCTCCTCTCCCGTCGGTTCCAGGCCACACCCCCCATGTATACCATTTTGGATGGTATACATGGAATGTCTTCTTATGGAGAGGTCTGTAAAGTCTGGGTTACACATCTGCTGGTGTCTCGCAGCTCACTATACATTTCCAGGGTATATGAGCAGGGATGTCAATGTGAGACTTGGTTTATTTGACTTGCATTAATTTTCTCAACCACTGGTGAGTCACTGAAAATATATGTCCATGCATCTATTCATCAATGGCTCTTTTCCTTTCATAGTGTTCCAACCATCAGTCTTTCTAGACCCACTATGAGGTCTAGATCTGTGTTCTTGATCTCTCTGCCTCATTTTATCTTCCTACCAGAGTGCCTCAGGAATACAGAGGGCATATAATCCATCAGCTGAGGTCTTCTCAATGCACTTATGACTTTAGTGGATTATCTTATCTTACCAAATGTATGAAAGCGAAACATGTCTCTAAAAGACAGGGAAAGTTATCTTGTGTTCTAAATACAAATAGTATGCAAGGTCACATTGGATGCCACATGATTGATAAGTTCCATTTAAAATTCTCTTGCTCTCCCATTTCAGGCTGACTTGTAACCCAAAGCAACACATTCCAATAATAACCACACCTAGAATTCAGTTGGGTATATTTTGGTATTAGGTTTTTATAATAACTGATAAAAACCCATCGAAAGGGAAATAGCCAAAATCACAGTACGCATATAAACATCTTTAAAGACCTTCATGTTTACAAACTAAAATGGCATTAAAAAAACATCAAGTGTGACAGAATGTGTCATGTTTTATTTTTTCCTGAAGGGACAAACAAAGTGTGACTTTACTATACAAGTTAGCAGCAAGGTAGACTTGGCTTGCTTTTGTTTATTTAAGGATGTCGCTAAAATGTTGCTTCTTTTTACTTTTGTTTCTTACAGTTTTATATTCTTGGATTAAAGATGCAGGGTTTAGAAGTATGTGAGCTGAGCTATAGTTCCTGCTTCGGATACTATATATTGTTAGTAGATAGGACTTTGCTTCAAAACCTATGGGTGGTTGCATAAGATCACCCTTGTATCACCCATGGAATGCCCCCCGGTGCAAAGTAATGCAAAGCAGCGCAAAGCACGGAATTGAGCTACTCTCAGGCAATGTACCAGCTCAAAACAAGTTTGTGCTGGAAAGTAAATTCAAAAGAAACATTTTTCTCTAGTTTATGCCACTTTTGTGATGCAAACCCAATGCAAAATGATAGTAAATCTGTCCCTACATACCTTTGAATACTGCTCCTTTACATTAAATGTGTGTTATAACAATCTCTGCAATCAAGTAGCATATTTTGTAAACACTGGAAAAACACAATTTCTATCTATTTTGGGGTTTAGGCAGCTGAATAAATACTGATAAACATTGATTTCAAAAGGTTGGTAAAACACTGACAAAACACCAGTAAAATCCATAAAAAATAAACAATGAAAACATGAAATCCTAGCTACATTCCTTAGACTAAGAGTACTGTGCCAATTTCACTGACTTTCTTCTTGTCTCTGGAACAGTGGAAAAATGCATCACCATTACTCATTCACCTTATCTTCCTTAGACAACAGACACCAGTTCTAACTGTCACCCAGACCCCCTTTGGTAAATTTTGTTTCTTCTTGAAGGTTCAGAGTTCTTGAACAGTATCTAGGAATTCTCAACCTCATTCTGCCATTCAAATAAGCAAATGCCACCATTTAAAGGAGGAACGTCTTCCCTCTGTAGCTCCAGAAACCTCCCTAGACATGAGGTTTCACAAAAATAAAGGCAAGCAACCTCAGTCTAAGTTGGCCGGGTCCAGAAGCATGACAATGCGCAGAGTCCAATTCCACAATCCAGTAAAAATATGTTCGGTTACAGATAAGCATAAGTTTATGATTAGCGAAACATGTCCTGTGGATCTGCTGTTTAGAGACTTAGGGGCTTATTTACAAGCCCCTTGCGCCGCTGGTACGTCACTTTTTCCCATGTTAAAAGTGACGCACTAGTGGCGCAAGGTGCTTGTAAATAAGCCCCTTACTTTGCAAACTGAATTGTGTAACTTATTCTAGAGCAAATAGTGTCTACATTCAAATAAATTACCCAGATGTTGAGTTTAAATTGAAATCAGAGTCACAATACAATACAGACATTTCTGCAAAGTTCAGGAAGGGATTATACCGGTTGTTAGACCTGTCAGCCTTAAGGTGGTCTTCCCCAACTGTTTTGCCTTTTTCTCTTCATCTTTGCTGGAATTTGTTTTTGTTGGCATTAGGACTCTGTGCACGTTAACACTTCTAACCAGTGGTAAAGTGTTTCTGCTCACTCCCCAAAACATGATAATATTGACTTACACCTAATTGGCACACTTATTGAACTCATAAGTTTCTTGTAGAGTGGTATACCATATACACAGGTCCTGTAAATTAAATGCTACTAGTGGGCCTGCAGCAGTAATTGTGCCATATACTTGCGTAGCCCCTTAACACATCTCCTAAACCTGACATTGCAGCCTAAATGCAGTTCAAAACTGACAATTTCATTAGCAATTTAAACCCCTTGCCAAGCCTTGAACTTCCCTTTTATTACATATAAGTCACCCCTAAGGTAGGCCCTAGGTAGCCGATAGGGCAGGGTGCATTGTAATTTAAACATTGACCGTGTACTTTTTAAATTTTTGCATGTCCTGGTAGTGAGAACCCCCTAAATTTGTTTTTCACTACTATGAGTCTTATCTGTCCCATGGCATAACATTGGATTGCCTTATTACATGTATTTATAACTAACTTTTGGTTGGGAACAGATATACATTTCATGTTTGGTATCTATTTTAGAAAGTTGGCATTTTCCTGCCCTTTGCTATTTGGTGCATGCAGTCTGTCATAGGTCATATGAAAGGGTGTAGTGGGCAATTAGAATTTGTGAATTCCTTCAAGATAGTCACACAATAGAGGGATTAGATGTGCCTGAATGGGCCACCGACTGGCATGTTTGGGTGGGGCAGAGCTGGGCACAGCCCCCTTGTAACTGAATAGGCTGTGCTCTGCCTTCCCACAAAGGGCTTGTCACCACTAAATTGTCCCTGCAGCCAGCCTGGAGCCAGAGAAGGGGAGTCAGGAAATTCCAAGAATTTCAAAGAGAAACCTCTAGAAACGTCACCTACTTCAAAGAAGGCACTAGATATAAAAATAAGACCCACAGACCCACTCCTCAGTTCACTTTCTGGACCTGCAGAAGGACTCTTAGAGAATTACCTGCTGCTGTGTACTCCACAAAACTGCTTTGCTGCACTTGGAAGGACTGCTTTGCTGCCTGGAGCCTGCCTTGAGACCTTAGAGGCCTGCCCTGCTGTTTGAGCCCTGCTTTTTCACCTGAACCCAGGACTACCAGAGTGACTCCAAGGGCTAGTTTGCTGGACTGCTGTTCAGAGCCACAGGGATATAACAGGCTTGAACCCGCACCTGGACCCACCTTGAGTGTGTCTTGAGCCCCAAAGTGGTGCCCCTCCAGTCCTGGATCCTTGATTGTGGTGTCAAGATAGCCAAAATCCAAAATCCGAAACTTGGGACTTAAAAAACTCTTGGCTAAAAACTGTTCTGGGAACCGAGAAGACCAAGACCAACCTCCTCATCTATCTATCTGGCCAAGGTGTATCGCCGGTCGACCTGACTTCGTGGCACCTCCCACTACATTCTTCTCTGCAGCAGCAAATACTGTTCCACAGTCCTTTGCCAAAGGGGTATCTGTCTCCTGGAACTCTTGTCAACTACAGCCTCCTGCCTCATCTCGCTGGAGATTTTCAACTTCCAAAAAAGTGACTAAGTCTGAACGCAGAAGTCTTCACTGCGACTTCGTCCAGTGGCTCTCCGACAATGATGCTCCCTCCTCAGACACCGCCTGTAGCCTTGCCCTGCTGAACTTTACCTTCTCAGAATATTTTGTTTTCAAGAATCTCTTCTTAGTCTGAAGGTAAGCACTGACTGGCCCATTCCACTTCTTGTATCCGAGCCATGCTCCATCTCGTTCAGCCATATTTTTTTATTTTAGCTCAGTCTCGCGGACTAGATGGTGATCTTTTAGGTGCTGGTTTTTACCTTAAACTTTAAAAATTCATAACTGGTTTGACTGATTGGATTTTTGTCATTTTGGTGTCAAATGTATTAAAATGTACTCTATTTTTCTAAATTAATGTAGGATTTTCCTTGTGTTGTGTTTTCACTTTATTATTGTTTGTGTAATGCATTATTACTTTAAACATTGCCTCTAAGTTAAGCCTGACTGCTTTTTGTGCCAAGCTACCAAAGGTTATAAAGTAAGGAAGGTGTTAAATAAATGCATCTCTGTAATTCTGAGAATGAGTTCACCTCATGCACAGAGAGATGGGAGTATATTCTTGGGAACGATGGGTTAGTGTCATCATTGAAATAATTTTTTTTCAACTAACTGCTAAGCCAGTTACCTGGAATAGGGAAGACACAAAAGCCATTCTGGAGCGAAGACATGCATTGTGTACAGCACCTGCTTTAGAAATACTAGACTATGAGAAAGAGTTATTTTAGTACTGTCTCAAAAAAGATGGGTGCTCTCTTTCTGTTCTCACTCAACAGGACACTGGTGGAAAAAGACCTGTTGCATATATTTCTAGAACCCTAGATGCAGTTGCATTTGCTCTTCTTGCAAGTTTGAGATCAATTTCAGTTACTGCTAAAACCATTACACAAAGTGGTTCAGTGGTTTTGGGTAATTCGTCAATTGCGTTTGTGCAACACTCAGGGCCTGATTCACAAAGATAAACTTACATGTTTATGTAAGTTTATACTTTTTCAGTATTCAGAAAACTGCATTTTAATAGTAGGTGTATGAGTGCCAAAACTCTGAAGTCTGGGCGGAGAGCTCCACACATAAAAAGATAATTATGTGCAGAGTTCTCCATCCCGACTGCCAAGTCTCCACAATATTAAACTTACTATTAAAATGCAGTTTTGTTAATAATGAAAAAGTGTAAACTTACACAGACGAGTAAGTTTACCTTTGTGAATTAGGCCCTCAGTGGGAACACTTTTGATACGAAGCAGGACCCAACATTTAGATAATGCCAGATTGACTAAATATGACTTAATAATTCTTGTAACTCCAGATTTGTAAATCAGAAGATGTGGTACTTTAAATCCTGCTACTTTTGCCACTTCTAAAAGTAGAGAATGATATTGATGATGAAGACCATGATTGTTTGGAAGTAACAGAACTGTACACAAAACCAAGACCTGACATATAAGATGTGCCATTAAATTTGGCTGATTTTGTTCGATTTGCCGATGACTCTTGTTCAAGAGATGCTGAGCTGAAGGAAATATATGTGCAACATATGCTATTTGCACATTAACATACATTGTTGAAGCATTATATGTGTGCAATATGTTTTCTACACAGATTGCCAAGCTGATTGCTCTTACTAGAGCTGTCATATTACTCATGTTCAGAATGTTACAATTTACACTTATAGTCAGTATTCTTTTGGACTTGTGCATGATTTTGCCCAGTTGTAGTCACAGCATGGTTTCATGACTTCTGCTGAAACACCAATTCCAAATAGACCACAATGTCTTGATTTGATGTATTCTTTACGATTGCCATCTAAAATTACAGTTGTGAAATATTCAACACATTAACGTGGGAGTGATGATGCCACTAAATGAAATAATTATGCAGATGCAGTTCTAATACTAATGTTATTCCATCTTGAGTGGCCCTCAGCAACTTCACCTTTTAGTTCAAGGGTCTATATACATTTTTTATAGTCCTTGCATTGTTGCTGCAGTTCCTGCACCATTGATGTTGTATCTGCCATTGTTATTTTCATCTCGTTGACATATGCACCAGCTATCTACTTGAAATGTTACAAATTATTAGATAAAGAAAAGATATAGAGACCAGCCATAACCAGTAATTGAAAATGAATGAATAATTTTCTATTTTACAAGGAAAGAAAACTCATACACATTTACTCATTAGACACAATTTAAAGGCCTACAGTTAACAATACAAAAATAATAGTAAGTATATTTTTAATTTGTTAATTAGCTTTCTCAATACCTCACCCTGATAATTGAAAATTATCACACCATCACACCATCACCACAACCTTACAATATTATTGTTATCATATCATACCCTTTAGATTCTTTTGTAATTAAACTTTTAAGCTTATAGAACTTTGCTGATTTTCTTCTATCTACTTCAGTTTCTTCCTTAAAGCGCACCAGGTATCTGCGCTTACGTAAGCTAAGCGGTTATTACTTTTAAACGCCACCATTATTTTACGGTCTTTGCACTGTTCTATTTTTGGGGGCTTTCCAAAGTATTTTTTAAAGTATTTAAGTGTTTTTAGAAATTCCTAAGATCTGTTGGGGGCATTTCTTAAGCTCTTTTAGAGGACCTACCGCTCTCTGGTCCACCACGGCTCACGCCGATTGTTGCGGAGAGAGACGGGTGTTCTTCTGACTTCTTCCCTCCCACTTCCTGGGGGCACTAGACCGCCACTATTTTGAGTAGGTTGGCAGTCTAGATGACAAATGCCTCCCAGAATACTACTAAAGGGAGAGCAGAGCACGGATGCTCAGCAGGCATGCCGCAGGCGCGCTAAAGGCAAGCCCGTCTGCGCCCGTCCATGCCTCGACAGCTCCTGATGCCAGGACCCCTGCTCCTTTTCTTATCGTCTAGCTGTTTGTAACAGGTTGCAGTAATGCAAATCACAAAATAAGTCTGCACCGTTACTGTTTCTTTTTCAATTTGAGGACTGGTCATTTGTTGTTAATGTTCTTGTTACGTAGTTGTCAAATGTCAATTATATCGCATTTATGATTTGATGTATTGTTGAATGATAATATGTATGTCCTTTTTCTATGGCATGAATTTAATGTCTTTTATGTACGCTATATAAACTAACAGTGAAAGCAAAAGGTGAAATAAAAACACCAAACCCTGTTTATGTGTCAAAAGGGGTTTATCTTAAGAAACTTAATTTAATAACATGCCCAATCCTTTTTCGTGTTACTCGCCTTTTCTTATCTCCGGCATCATGGTAAGCCCTATGGCCAGAAAATATTCTTCTTCTGAGCTCCACAACATTCAACTGAATCTTAAGAATGCTAAAAACCCTTCTTGGTGTAGCGAGCAGCTCTTCCCCTTTTTAGAGTGTCCCACCTCATACAATAATTGCAGTTTTAGGTGCTCCGTTTCCTTGCCAGCTGTTAAAACTAATGATGCAATGTCCCCAGTCAACGGCCCGTACTAGAAGGTTACCTACCTAAGCTTCAGGACCTCTCTCCCGGCCAATAAGAACTCTGAGAAGGTATTGATGGGGCTTTATTGTATTGTCAGGTCTCTGGTTAAACATGCGATAGAAATCTGGGAGCTTATCACCTCCTTGTCTCCTAAACTCCTAATTTTTATGGGGACTTGGTTAAATGCAACAGCACTTCCGTGTGTCCCCTTAGCTACACCAGATCACTATTTTTCTTTGATTGGACTCGATAGAGAGGGCAGGCTGAGTAGAGGGGTGGCTATTGCATTCCACGACTCCCTCCATGTCAAACTAATTGATACTTTTGTATCTGACTCATGGAGGGGAGCACTGATATATCTCCCCACAGTACGAAGAAAGACTTCGGTCAGTCTTTAATTGACTGTATCGCACCACATATTTTTGCCACAAGCAACTTCTTGATCCTAGGTGATTTTAATTTTCATGGGGATAACATAGAGAATGGTGATGCGACCCAACTTCTAGCAGATTTGAAAACACTAGGGCTCACACAAATTGTGTCAGGACCCCCATACAGGTCTGGGCACACCCTTGACCTTATCTTTACAAATTCTGGGGAAATAACATGTGAACTACCCCTTCCTATTACTTGAACTGATCACCACCTAATCCAATTTCAGATTCCATGTAAAAATATACCTGTCAAGTCTTACACTAAACTTAACAAACCTTGCCGCGCTTGGAAGTCTGTTGCTTCTGCCCCTTTTTCTGAGCTAGATAGACCTATTTCAGTTTCATCCCATGATGATATTGATTCTGCTCTGGATGCATATCATAGTCATAGTTCCCTTTCGAGGGTTTTTGACCAAAGAGCCCCGGTAAAAAAAAGTTTCATCCACTTTAGCGAAAGGTCACGCTCCCTGGTACACTGAATATTTGCGAGGCTCGAAACTCAAATGCAAACATCTTGAACGGAGATGGCGTGCCTCTAAATCTCCGGTCGACAAAGAAGCATACAGGCTGCTACTGAAAAGCTATCATAAACAGACAATTCTATCAAGGAACTTTACAAATCTTTGAATAGTTTTATAAAACACCGAGGCTGTTCTCGCACTATCCCGGCCTCACAAAAATTATGTCACTCACTGACTGATTTCCTTGAAGACAAAATTAATCTTATCTACAAGAATTTTCCAATCTTATTTGTCAGTTTGAGCCCTTAGACTCTCATTATATACTTCACTATACAGAGGAAGACCAGGTGTGGTCTATACCCCAATTGTTAATCTTACCAGCAGTTAAATGGTCCCCCTTTGCAGTCCAACTAAACGTGTGTGTGCTGAGCCAGGGCCTTAGGGCTTGTAATGGTAGGTCTATCTCAGATAGGGAGGGAAAACATACATTCAATCACCTGCGGGGGTCGAGCCTTTTGGATTATATCCTACTGGACTTGAGGCTATGGTCCGCTTTAATAGGCATGACCGTGATACCTCGCATTGATGGTGACCAGAATCCTTATCACTAGAGCTGAAGATGCCACCAGTAATTAGCAATCCCAACGGCCCCCTTGACGGTAGATTGGTCTTGACATCTAGCAGGCGTAGGGTGCGTTGGAGTACTATTCTAACATCAGAAGAAGCCATTGGCAATATTTACCGATGTGTTGCTGGGGGAATTGACAATCTTTTGATACTCTTAGATCAGTTTCATTTAGAGTCGGGAGAATGGGCAAGTCTCACAGATTCACATTTGCAATTGTTTGGTAAATTACGGGAATTCTTCTATGTAGAATCCGGCCACTCGAGCAGAAAGCTCAAATCCCCAACGTGGTATAATAAGCGGTGTAAACTTGCAGTGACAGTGGCCATAACAGAGCAGGACCATTCTATGATAAGAAAGGCTTGATTAAATTATAAAGGCTGCATGAGAGAGGCCAAGAGAGAATGGGAATAGATGAAGTGGACCAACATGTTGGCTGCGGCAAGAAGGAGGGACTCATGCTCTTTCAATAGCAAGTAGCTCAGGCCAGGAGTTAACGTGAGAAGATGAACCGAGGGCCCAGGATCAGAGAACGACAGCAGAGGAATCCACTAGACTAGAGAATGTCTCAACAACCTCACAGAACAGTCTAAACACCAAAAAGGGATATCTAGGTAACCCCACAATCACTCTCATTCCGGAATACACATCTAGGGGCGCTTTCGACATCCTAAACAGGGGGAACATACTACGCCTGCTGAACTCCATCAACAGCTTAAAAAATATATCTACTAACGATCTGGAGTCAGTGGAATTCATAGCCTCGCCGGAACATCCAGGGGTAGAAGCCACAAAAACAGTATGGGCCACAACGGAACTAGCTGAGAGAGTGCTCAAAGAACAAGCGAAGCTTAACAGCTGGGGCATAAATCTCCGTCCATTTGCAAAATCTAGATATCCAGACCCTCTGGCAACCGATTGCCAACAACGGAATGTATATAATCGGGACAACCTGGATTCTCAATCACTTTCCGTACTGCGAGGGGCTCGCAGCAATACCCCTGACAATTCAGACCGAAAAGAGCAAGGCATCAGAAGGCAATATGTTATGAAATATGCGACCCATTTAGATTGGAGCTGGTTGTCCAGGACCATAAACAACAAATCGGAAAAACATTGACAAAGCAGGCCCGACACCGGGAAAACCTCTAACACTCTCAAATTGTGCTCCTGGAATATTAATGGCCTAGGAGATAAGCTCACGGATATGGGACTAAACCTTTACATGCAAAGATTCGACCTTATTGCATTACAAGAAACATGGACCGACTCACCACCAGCACTTCCAGGCTATACCCTGAATTTCATCCCTCCTACACAGAGCGCAATATTTGGTCACAAAAAGGGAGGCCTTGCTATATGTAGTTCAATAAGAAGTATATTCGCAGTAGTACCTCTGGCTCACAAATTAGACCCACCGAATGCTATGCAAGCACTACGAATCTCCATTCGGGAACAGGTTAAATATGAGGAGATAATTCTGATAAATCTTTACCTACACCCCCGAGGAAAGAAGCCAGGGGCTCAACAGTTGAAAGAAGAGCTCATAAAATTATTAATCATAGAGAAAACAAACAGTCTGATCATTAGTGGCGACTTTAACTTGAACATGCTCAACAACCCAGCCACAGAAATCACCACAGATGAGGACCCATTCGCATGGGAATCAAGCCCTCAAGATAACACGTCCGGAGGCAGAAGCACAAAAACAGCACAGCAACTTCTAGTGACACTAGAAGAACTGGGCCTCCGAGCACTTAACGGAAGATTCCCAGGGGACCGCCCCCAAGCGGCAACGTTTCATAGCACAACGACCAGTTCCACAATCGACTTCACCTTCCTCTCCAGTAATCTGTTCCAAACGGCAAGAGACTTTCACATTGGCCTACTAGATTTCAGTGATCACTTACCTCAGGAAGTCACAATAGAGGCCTTCATAATCCTAAACCCTTTACGAGCCAAGGGGCACAACTCAGTCTATGCCGCGAATGATAGGCAGATAAAATGCAGAACAGATGACCCTCAGCGCCTTCTGCTCCACGCTAAGCAAGCATTTAGCGAAGCGCAAAATGTAACAACAGACCTAATCGAGAGCTGGGAGAACTTTGTAGAAACACTACGCAACAATATGGGAACAAAACAGGGAAACAACCAGTTTGAAGGAGCAGGTAAATCTGAGAAGCACATGTGGCACCATAACTTTAGAAACAATGCTCATCTAAAAAACCTAAAGATCCTCATCAGCCAAGCTCTACGAAGTCTGAGGGCAGATCCCACTGCCAAAGAAGAGCTGAGGCGGCTAAAGCGCGAACGCAGGAGGCTGATCTGGCAACTTAAGCGAGAAGCAGATGAGTCTCTCTGGGCCAAACTCTTACACGATGCCAAAACGAACAACAGCGCACAATTTTGGCAAAAGATCAACAATCTGACCAAGGAGCGGAGTCAAAGCATTAATTCTTATGTCACAGAAGATGACTGGACAACATTTCTTAGTACGCATTTTAATGAAACTGACATAAATAGCCAAAGAATATTTAATCCCACAAAGGATACTGAGGGGGGATTAGCGCTGTGTTGCGAACACCATGATCCTCAGCAGCCAGATCACGCAATCGTAATTATGAATGCACTGATTAGCAATAGAATCTCAAAGGGAAGACGCGAGGGGGCGCCTGGACCAAATGGGATTCCCCCCATATTGTTCAAGCAAGAGCCGGAATATTGGGCCGCCGCACTCAAACACCATGATCCTCAGCAGCCAGATCACGCAATCGTAATTATGAATGCACTGATTAGCAATAGAATCTCAAAGGGAAGACGCGAGGGGGCGCCTGGACCAAATGGGATTCCCCCATATTGTTCAAGCAAGAGCCGGAATATTGGGCCGCCGCACTCAAACCAATGTTTGAAAAAATCCTACAGACATCAATAATTCCATCATCATGGAGGGGAGCCATCATCTCGCCTATCTATAAAAGGAAACAGAAACGACCCGAAAAACTATCGGCTAGTGGCCTTGCTTGACAACGAGGCCAAATATTTCGCGGGCCTCTTACTTGAGGAATTGACATTGTGGGCAGCTGAGGTTTCAGCAATTCCATACAATCAAACAGGTTTCTGTAAAAGTATGGGGACTACCACCAACATATTAGCTCTTTCTCTATTAATCGATGCTGCCCTCGAAGCGAAGCAACCCCTATATCTGTGCTACATTGACTACAGCTCTGCATTTGACCACGTTAACAGAAACCTTCTGTGGGAAAAATTTAAAAAGCTGAACATCCCCCGCTGCTCTTAAACCAACTAATTCTCCTGCACAGCGAGACATGGGTGCAAGTCAAACTAGGCTCTGGCCAATACCTAACAAGGAAGATTACAACAAGCACAGGGGTAAAACAGGGCTGCGTACTCGCTCCAATACTTTTTAATGTTTTCATGGGAGAGCTATCAACGCAGCTAAATGAAAGTAACGCGCATGCACCAAAGCTAGGGGGCACCCAGCTGTCAAACCTCTTCTATGCTGACGACCTGTTACTTATTAGCCGGACCCCTGTAGGCCTACAGCGGCTACTGGACATTACGTTGAGATATTCTGCATCTAATAGGCTTAGTATCAATCAAGAAAAATCTAAAGTTATGTGCATTAATCTCCCCAAAAAGAAAATAACACGGAATTGGCTCTTGGCATCAAGGAAGCTGGAAATGGTCTGTGAATATAGATATTTGGGGGTCATCATAGACTGCAAGGGGCAACTTCAGCGACAATGTGACGCCATAAAAGGAGAGGGATAACGGTTGCGGTAGCACTTAGAAACTTAAAAAACGTGGTCACTGGTCCAAGCCTACTACCCCTCATAAAGGTGATCCAGGCAAAACTAATCCCAGCCATCACTTACGGCAGTGAAGCTATGAGGGGAGGATGCTGCTTTAGTAGATGGAAAGGTAGCAAAGGCGCTACGCATGATCTTTGGCCTTCCTAGGTACACATCGCCCGCGCAGATGAGATTAGAATTTGGCCTGCCAGAAGAAGAGCTGGCACGCAAAGGAACATACATAAAAAGCTGGCACAAAGTAAGCAGGGGAGATCCGAAAACACTAAATGCTCTCCTTTAGAAGGAACTTCAAGATAAAAAAAACTTGCCCGGCAAGGCTGTACTTGGAGGCCGCAATTGATCAACTCGGCTTACGGCAACTATGGGAACTCCCAGGCTCTCCAGCAGGCTTTAAAAAGGTGGTCAATAAGACAGTCCGAAAAGAATCATTGTTGCAGGACAAAGCCGCCTTGATAGAGCGTGCTCACGGCTGGCTTACAGTTCAATCGTACATCAAGCCCTCGCCCCAAGCATATCTACAGACAGGCTTTTCCAAAAAAACAAAAGAGAAGTTCCTGAAATTTCGCCTAGGGTTACTGCCGTCCGCGACCCACCAACCACCGTGGTTACGCCCCCAGCTACCAATAAAATGCCGTCTTTGCGGGAACGGCAAAGAGAACACCGTACATCTTATCGCCATCTGCAGCGAACTTATACAAGAACGTCGCTCCCTCTTGAGACCGCTTCTTAACAGCCGCAGGATACAGACCTGTAGGCAAGCGGTGCTGGCTTGCTTCCAAGGCGACGACATCCAACTGAGCTGCTGAATGGTAAAATTCCTTGAAGCGGCGGAAATCCGCTTTGAAACCCTGAAAGATAGCCAAAAACCTAGTAGCACCGCGAAGGACGAGAGGAACAATTCACTCTAACCCTCAAAGAGATAGCACCAGCTTGTACTGGCAAAGAAACAGGTGGCATAATGTCGGCATGAGGTGCGTCCAAATGCTCCTAAGCAACCACAAACCAATCTTATGAGTGCGCTGTCCTGGCAGGGAAACTGACAGGCACCAACGTTTACTGCTTCAACCATCAGGAAAGACAATAGTAGCATCCCTACTGAGAGAGAGGAACAAACTAGCAGCCCACCTATGACGCAAGCGGGCAGGGGCCTAACAGTAGGATCATGCAGACTCCACCAAACCATTTGCTGAGAATGCCCAGGAACACCGCACCGCACTTAATCACATCAGCCCCATGAGTATCGAGACTCAAAGCGTGCTTGTACTAAGTTCTAGCCTGTTCCAACCAATGATTGCTCCTATACAGCTCAAGCACTGCTCCAGACATTTGGTGAGGACAAATAACATGCTGCACCTTTTGGTCCAATCCAACAAGAAGGGCTATAATCAAGGCCCCGGAATTTTACCCAAATTTCATGTCGCCACCTGCCAAGCCTTGATTTTCACTCGGTGGAGGACAGTGCTGAAAGCAATCAGCCACTTTGAACTATACTGAATAACACTGACTAACGCAAATATGTTTTTACTGAAATGGCACTTCTGCAAATGCTTTTATTGCACTGGTACTTTTCTATATTACCACTCTGCTGGTAACAAGGATCAACTTACTGCACATCTTACTCTGTAAAATAGGTTGTCTAATTGTACTCATACTTTATTTTAACTCTGAGGCTGCTATTTTAGTATGCTTTTTACTGATGGATTTATTGTCTTAATATGTATGAACTTGACCTTTGTTTTATTAATTGAATTTTTTTCTACATTGTAAAGGTTTTAAATAACCATGTACAATAAAGTATCACTCTTTCTGGAGCATAATTTCTACTGGATCAGTGGATGGTAATCCCCCATTGAAAATCATATTCCCATGGCAACCTGAGTCACACATTTTGCAAGCTTGTATTCCTCTCAATATTCTAGCTTGCCAACAGCTGCTGAATCCCTTACTCCTTGCAGTAGTGTTACTTGACCGACTGGTGCTATGGATGTCAATGTAAATGAAATAAGTCTATGCTCCTGGAATGTCCATGGATTGCTTCACTTATTGACAGACCCTGACACAATATCTTTTCTAAATTCATTTGCAGTTCTAATATTTCAAGAAACATGGTGTGAACAGACGACCCCTTTGGCTGGATTTAATGAATATAGTATTCCAGCGGTGAAAACTAAAAAAATATGGCACGCTAAAGGTGGTTTGGCATGCTACATCGCGGCCGACTTAAACCTAGTTGTGGACATGGTAGATTTCAATTTGGGTTGGCTTCAATGTCTTCTGGTAAAGACAAATGACCTGATTATAATTATACTTAACGTGTATTTGAGTATTGGTAAAAATAAGTCTGCACAGCTATATATTTTGCGGGATGTGCTGAATACAATAATAGTTCAATACCCAGATGCGGGTTTAATAGTATCAGGTGATTTCAATTTGCAACTAAGCCGGTTCTCAGATTTCAACTGTAAGACTAAAGGTCTGGCAAAAGAATGTTGTGACATTATGTCTGAGGCTGGAGTTAGCCAGTTAAAAGAAAAATTTAGGTTTACTCCAACGTTTAAGAACTCTAAATATGGATCTATTATTGATTACACATTCGTGTCAGACATTCTGAGATCGTATATGTCTGAATATAAGGTAATCGGCCGGCCAGAAAGTGACCATAACCCCCAGGTTATAAAATTTAATCTTTCTATGAAGTTTCACTCTAAAACTAATGATCTCCCCAATATGGCACACTCTGGATATAATTTGAAGAGACTGGTATGGTATCTAGCCAAAAAGGAGGAAATTATGCAAACTGTTCAGGTTTTAATAAGGGAATGCGACTTGGGAGCCCAGAGTGATATGAATATGATTCACAAATGGAACTTTATTACAGGGTCCCTTGTGGGGAAATTTGCAGCTGGCAATACTAGGAAAATTAATACCCATCTAAATACGCAAAAAATGTGGTTCCCCGCCGAACTACGAAAGTTAAAGAAATTACTTAATAAAGCAGTTCGGGCGGCATATGCACATAGACTTTGCCAGTCCTACTCCGTGTATATAGAAAAATTGAAGGAACTTAAGAAGACATATAAACAAGAAGTATGGAAGGCCAAACTTAAACATCAAACTGGGCTATGGAACAGTTTACTATCTGCCTCAAAGCAAAACAATGCAAAAAAATTTTGGATGGTCATTAATAAGCTCGAAAGGGGAGGTTGCAGGGCATTTTCTGTAAACATATCAGAATCTAGTTGGGTTCTGTTTATAGCTAATCTGTATGGTTTACCGGCCCAGAGGAAAATTTTCCGGATATGTTAGTTGGTGGTGTGAGGAATAATACATTATTAAACATCGTGGAGAATGGTGAGTGTCTAGACTTGGATTTGAATTCCAAAGAAAATTTTATTGAGTCCAGTTTTAACCAAAAGTTTGATCTGGAAATTCCAAGCTGTGACCAAGTATTGATCCTGTTAAGTAGGCTTAGAGCAAATGGTGCCCCCGGTCCCAATGGGTTACCTAATGCCCTGTTTCGGGCTAATAGTGGCATGTGGGCTGGCATTCTGCAACGTCTATTCAGGGAAGTGTTGAACCTGGGAAAGGTCCCAGAATCTTGCCAAGGTAGCATACTGCAACCCATTTATAAGAGTGGCCGGTGGCAAATCCTGCTAACTATCGATTAATTTCGCTTACCGATGTTGATGCAAAGGTGTTCGCATCTACTCTCTTGATGGAACTGGAAGATTGGGCTTCGCAGGAGGGCATTATTCCTTTTACCCAGACTGGATTCCAGAAAGGACAATCCACTATTAGAAATCTGTTGGCTTTAACCCTACTTGCGGAGAAGGCTGCCTTAAATAAACAAAACTTATACATTGCTTTTATTGATCTCAAGGCAGCCTTCGACTCTGTGCCACGAAACCTGTTATGGAAGAAATTGGTAGAAAGGGGTATTTCAAGGAAATTGTTGAAGGCTATCGTTCTTCTATATACCGACACTTGGGTACAAGTTAAGTTGGGTGACGGTAATTCCTTATCAAAGAAGATAAGAACGTATAACGGCCTCAAGCAGGGTTGTGTCCTTGCCCCCTGTCTATTTAATTTATTCTTATCAGATCTCTCCCAGCACCTGGATGTCGTTAATGGGCATGTTCCTAGGTTGGGGGGGGAGAAAATTAGTTACCTTCAGTATGCCGATGACACCATCCTTGTGAGTCATACTCCAATCGGCCTACAAAGACTTATTACCGCCTTTGATGATTATATTCAACAGAATGGCCTTGAATTGAATGTTAAGAAAACCAAAGTGATGAAAATTGGTGTAGCTAAACAGAAGTTTAACTCTTGGAAGACTAGAGCAGGTACAATCGATATTGTTAAGACGTATAGATACCTAGGGGTGGTGTTTGACAACCGTGTGTCTTTTAAATTTCATTTTAAGGATCTAAGGGCCAAGGCTGTGACCTTGATCCACGCTTTTAAATGTCTAAAAAAATCATTGAACTGCCAATCATATGACTTTATACTTAAAGTAATTAAAGCCAAACTACAACCAACCCTCATATATGGTTCTCCCATTATTAGAGGGAAAGATGCAAAGGTACTCGACCTATTGGTTGTCAAGGTCTTCAAAGCAACCTTTGGGATTGCCAAATCAGTGTGTCAAGCAGGTATAAGATTGGAGTTTGGTCTCCAGAGACAGAGCCTGGTATCAAAAGGAGCTTTTCTAAAATGTATGGTTGCATTGTCAACATCAGCACCAGCATCTTTAGGGAACATTTGTTGGCAAGAAATAGATAAGTCGTTTTATGCGGCTAAATGGAGATCCTATATTTTAACTTCTTTAAGAGAGATAGGCCTGCAAACGGCATTGCAAGATTTGAACATATCCAATTACAAGCTAATGTTAAAAAAGCGTATTAAAACCGAATCGCTTAAATTGGATAAGGTTGAATTAGCAGGAAAAAATTACGCATGGTATGTGATTAATTCATACCAAACCTTGCGTATACAGCCGTATTTGAATGCTTTTTCTCAGCAAAATTTAAAAATACGTTTCTGAGGTTACGAATGGGATTAAATCCAACAAAGGAGGGCACAAATTCGTGGATTAAGCAGTGGCCGGACCCTGATTGTAGACTTTGTGGACGGTCACAGGAAACTTTAGTCCATATAGTGTGTGTATGCCCAAAGTTGATTAATATTCGACGAACATTCTTAAGACCATGTTTCTTGAAGAGCGGGGTGAGATCTGCTCGTCAGGCTTTAATTATGTCATTATCTGGTGAATCGATTCCTCTATTGTGTCATTTGGTAACATTTTTATTGGCAGCTGAAAAATGTTTTGATATAATAAGGTAGACCTCCAGTATTTCTATGGTTGTGTTACCTAATAGTATTATTTGGCTTATAACACTTATTAATTGATAATCATGTTGCGAAGGTGACAATTAGATATGTCAAAATAGATGTGACACTATTACCATAAACTAATGCACTTTATCTGTTTTAATACGAAGATTGTTGCAATAATCGCATATTAGCACTTTATAGTAATGCACTTTATTATTGCTCTGATATGATGGTCGCCGTATTAATCGCTCATTATCGATGCTATGTGAATAGACCTGATTTTATTGATACGTTTTATATTTGTATATACAGGTCAGTTTTTTATTCTATGTGTTGGGAACATGTTTTGCTTTCAATGGATTTTTTTAATGATCGATTATGTTTTAAAGTATGTGATGTGAATTTGTAGTGATTGCAATGATTTTAAGTAATCAAGCAATAAAGATTATTATTATTATTATTATTATTATTACTCCTTGCAGTAGTGTTACTTTAGCGACTAGCACTGATTTGGCCACAGAAGCCTCTACAGGCGATTCCCCTGAATGCCTAGTTGTTACAGGCAAAGAAATCATTGCAGCAACTAACACAATTGTCCCCCAGAAAGCCCTGGGTTTCAACAGTGTCCCAGGAGATCTTTTCCTTGATAAACCCGATGTGTGGGGGCCTATTTTTCTTTGGTCTCTAGTGCCATAATGTGAGGAGCTTCAATACCCATAACATGGCTTGGAGCTGAGATAGTTCCCATTTTTAAGAAGGGAGCCCGCAATAATCCAGCTAATTATAGGCTTATTAGGCTAATTGATTGTACTCAAAAATGTTTTGCAAGGGTTCTTCTGGATAGGCCCCTAGAGTGGATGTCTGAGTCTCAGATCCTCACACCCCTGCAGGCAGGGTTCAGAGAACAGATCAGCACACTGAACCAGGTGCTCCGCTTCCAGTTCCTTTATTGAAAATATGTTTTACTGGGGCGAGTATGGCTATACATAGCATTTGTAGATCTTAGATCTTCCTTCGATCTAGTTACCTGCCCCAAGCTATGGCAGGTCCAGGATAAAATGGGGGTACCGCAATATCTGTTGAATATGATTAAGCGCCTACATGATAACATCTCTGCCCAAGTGAGATGCGGTCGGATGGGAGAATTGACAGAGCATTTCCCTGTCCAAAGGGGGGGTGAGGCAGGGCTGTGTCCTAGCCCCTACCCACTTCTCCCTGTATGTAAATTAATTAGCCACTTTTGTGGACTGCAGCAGTTCAGACGCCCCGTCACTTGCAAACATCAGGACACCCGCCCTGATGTTTGCAGATGAAACATTGCTCATATCAAAGTCCCCCATGGGCCTGATAAGGAACCTGGATAGATTCGACATTTTCTGTACCATAAACATCTCCAAAACGAAATTCATGGTACTCAATCCCTGTAGCACCACATAGCCTCACCTTGTCCTCAGAGGGTCCCATTTGGAGAGTGTTTACACGTTTGAGTATTTGGGAATAACCCTAAATGAGCACTTTAAGTGGGACCTGCATATAACTAGAAGCAGGCTATGGCTTGAAAATACTATGGGGGGTATCCTAAAGCTGCAAAAGAGCTCCCCCTTTCGCCCTATTTCCCCATCACTACAGGTTTTTAAATATCAAACACTTGGCTTGGCTCTTTAAGGAGCAGAGCTTTAGGGGCACAGGGATGTGTCCTCACTTGAGCTTGTTGAAAATCCTTTTTGCTAGTGCTGACGGGGCTTCCTATTAGTACCCTGTTGCTTCCCTTAAGGCTAGATACAAGGCAAAAAAACCTGATTGATGTGGTTGGCTTAAAGCCCCTGTTATACTGGAAGAGACTCTGGTCCACCCCGGAGCTTGCTTCATACCAGACAGGGCTGCAGGAGATTTTATGTCGTACGGGTGCAAAAGAAATCCCATGGTTTAAATATATCAGGGTTACATGCATGACCATTGGGCTTGGGCAACTTTGGAATGCTCTTGCGGGGTGCAGCGAAACATCCAAGGACCAAATTACGAATGCCGATTGGCAATATGAGCTAAATCATTTACATAATAAGTCACAAGTAGGAGCTTTAACTCTGGCCTTCCTCCAATGGAACGATAGCTACGGGCTGGAGTGCTTCCTGGATGATATTGAGCCGATAGCTGCGAGGAAACTATAAGCAGTTCAGGTACGGTTCTCTAACCCTCCGTTCTTTTACAACCAGATGGGGGGCTGATTTGAGACCCTCTTCCCACCAGTGTGCCCTTTGCCTCTCAGCAAATGAAACAGTAGAACATGTTCTATTTCTTTGTCCTGCATACCAAGGCCCCAGGAATTTGCATATCCGACTATTGTGTTGTAACATTGGGTACAGGACATGTCGAGAAGCCCTGAGAATCCTGAAGTGCAATTCCACCCACTATATAGTATTCGCAGTTTCACATTTCTTGTTGGCTATGTGGAGAATTAGGCAAATTCATATGAAAAGAATCATTGCCTAGTTCTTCTGTGGCACAAATTATTATTTAATCGAAGTGCTTATTGCTGTTTTATTGATTTATACTTCTTATCTGGATTTTAATTATGTATTTATGCCTAATAGTGTCTGTCCATTTTTTTTGTCATGATTATAATTGTTTTTTAAGTATTGATCCTGCACTTTGATTACATATTGGTGAACAAAGGCAAGTAAAAAATACAAGGGTAAGAAATATTGGAAGAAATGCAATAGTATAATGAAACCTATCTAGGTTTTATTATTTTAAAATTGGACTCTTTCAGCCACTGTAGTGCACTCTCTGGGTGACATAGCGGACCCATAATGAGCCCATTTTTAAAGACTCTTTTGAGGTTTTTGTTCCTTTGGTTTTTGTCTCAGTATTGTGTTGGCATTTTAACAAACAATATATCATGATTGCAATTGTTCTATATATTTATACTGCTATGAGTTGTGACTAGTATTTATCATGTTTTTATTTATAATGTCTTTGCACTGTGCACTTTTATGGTTCATATGAACCAAATAAATTGAATCGAATTTGAAAAATGTGAATTATTTTAACCAATGCCCTCCTAACACCAATAATACCTTGAGCAATTTTGAATTATGCTGCCTGAAACAGGTGCAGAGGATTTTATCTACAGCTAAAACTGGCTCCTTCTTAGACCCTTGTCCTCCTAGGATAACTGACAGTCTTGCCATCAATATTTTACCGCATGTTATGACACTGTTTAATCTCTCTTTAAGCTCAGTGTTGGAAGCTGGCTTTGTATATGTTATGCCACTAGGTGGTTATACCGTGTACAGAGTCCAGGGGTTCCCCAAACGTATGCAGGGCTTAATGTAAAACTCAGTGCTCTATTAGTGGTAGTGTGGGCGAGCAGCCTTAGGCCTAACACAGAGGAACGTAAGACATTAATTCCACAACATTGACCAATAATGGACACACAACTCAAAAAGGAGATCCACACCAATTTTAGAAAAATAAGCTTTGTTTGTACTTTATTTTAAGACCAAGATCTTCGCAATAGGGTAAGTATGTTTGTAAATAAAAATACTTTTCAGTTTCAAAAGTTGACACACTGCAATTTCTGAACAGTTCAATGTTATCCTATGGAGAAAACAATATTGCGGTTAAACAGGTACCACACCTACAGTTCCAGTCTTCAGGACCAAAGGTCAGCAAGGGGCCCGAGTCACATGAGTACCAAAACTGCACCATCAGCGGACAGGGGCGGTCGGTGCAGAGGTCAAAATCGGAGTTCGGCCCAATGAGTTTGAATGTAGGCTGGGAGTTGCTCAAAGCCACAGTGCTTGCAGGTAAGTAAATCGGTTTCAGGGGCCAAGCTTTGGGGGTTAGGTCAAGCACCGGGAGGGTCACAATGCAGTACCAAACATACACCACCAGCGGCACAGGGGAGGCTGGGTGCATGGTGCAAATTCAGCGTTGGGCGCCCAATGCTCTTCAATGAGCTGCAGGCATGGCACCAGAGGCTGCAGGAGGGAGATCAATGACAGCAGAGGTAAGTAGAGGTGCACGGAGTCATAGAGGCACCATTGGTTCAGCTCACCAAGGCCTAGGGACTTCGGGTACAGGGGTGCCTTTCGACGTTGGAGTCTTCTTACCAAAGCCGGCCGCAGTCAGGGGGGAGCCTCTGGATTCACACTGCAGGCGCTGCCGCGGAGATCAGGAGAGGTCATCCAATGCTGGACTCGAGTTCAGGATTACTGGGCAGACCACACTGGACAGGTGAGCCACTCGGACTGGGCTGTGGGGTCGGGTGCAGAGTGGGCAGGAGTTGCGGTTCCAGCTGGATCCAGAACCCTTGGAGTAGATTTCTTCTGGACAGGGCCGCTATCCACGGGAGATTGGAGTCTTTTTCAAAGGGAGCAGTCCTTCCAGCATTTTCAGAGGTCACTTGCTGCAAGACAGGTTGCCTTTTGGCCGCAGGTTCTTCGAAGCTGGAGACAGGCCGTTAGGGCTGGGGCCAAGGCAGTCGTCGTTTTCAGGCTTCTCTGCAGGGACGTTTTCTTTCTTCTTAGGTTTTTGTGCATCTAGTTTTCAGGTATGGGGGAGCCACCTAAATAGTACATTTAGGGGCATTTTAGGGGAGTGACAGGTAGGTCCAATGGGCACCTTACCTGGGGTGACTACACCCTCAATTATGACTCCCTCCTATGGGAGGGGGCATAGACCTACCCTTGATTGGAGGGGTATCCCTATCTTCAAGATAGTGGTGATTGAAAGATGTGCTTCACCTCGCCTCCCCCACCTAAGGGGTGGAGTTGGCAGAGGTGGACACTCCTCCTATTCATCTAGGTTTTCCTGCCAGTTTTTCTGCCCAAAGTTTGGGTGTTAACGCGGGTGCTGCCATCTGCTGCTAGCAGCACAGACTGGGGATCACATTACAAAGGCGGACGGCCTTTAAAACTTCCCTTTCAAGCACTGGCCCTTCCTGTGGGAGGATGTTTGACACCTCTGCCCAGGATGTGCATTGTTTCTGGTCCCAGAGAGCAGATGTTCTCCACCCAGGGCTCCAGAAATATGACTAAGTCTGACAGGCTGTCTAAAGCCAATCAGTGCCCACACCAGGGTCAGTAGGTTTTCAGGGGGCACCTCTAAGGTGCCCACTGAGTACATGTTTTAATAAATCTTACACCGAAATCAGTGTGGATTTATTACAAGGAGCTATTTGGTATAAAACACTTCTGGTTTCAGTGAAGCCATCATGCTAGGGACCTCGAGTTGTTGAGTTCCCAGCCCATGTACTCGTTATGGCTTCCCTGGTACTTACAATACTTAAGAATGGACTCAAGTACTGTAGGGGCATATCTACTCATGCAGATATGCCCTCACCTGTGGAATAGTGCACCCTGCCTTAGGGCTATAAGGCCTGCTAGAGGGGTGACTTAGCTACACTTACAGGCAGTGCTGGTTGTCATGGCACCCAGGCAGGCTGCCATGTCAACTGTTTTCATTTTTCACCTCACAAGGGCAGTGGCATGGTCCTAGTAAGGGGGTCCCAGGAGAGTCTCTTCATCTCCCAGGCCCTAGGTACCCAGGGTACCACTTACTAGGGACTTACAGGGGGTAGAAGTACCAATTGGGGTTATGTTTTAGGGAAGAATCACTGGCACAGGGGACCTGGTTGACAGGGACCCTGTGCACTGCAATTGAAACCACATCAAATACCATGCAAAAAGTGGGGGCTAACCATGTCAAAAGAGGCACTTTCTCACACTCAGCTAAACTTCAGATGAAATGGAAGTGTGCCCAAGTTTCTCCCATTCTCAAGAAGCCTATTGCCAATCCTGAGAATCTCTCTAATTTCCGCCAGGTCTCCTTGTTATTATTACTTTCTGAAATTCTAGAGAGCTATGTTAACTCTCAACTGACTGTCATTCTAAAAGAAAACAAAATTCTAGATACTTCACAGTCTGGGTTTAGAGCATCTTATAGCAAGGAGACTGCACTAGTGGCGGTCTCTGACACTATCAGATTATCTTTGTATACTGGGACCCTGATCATGCTGGTATTGCTTGACCTGTCAGTGACCTTTGATACGGTCTCTCATTCCCTCCTTACTAATAGATTATATGAGGTAGGGATTTGTGGCAGTGCATTGCTTTGGGTGACAGATTTTCTTGATAACCGAACCCAGAATATCTAATTAGACTCCTTCCAATCTAGAACTATGATAATTAATAAATGAGTACCATAGGGTTCCTGTCTAAGCCCTACATTGTTTAACATGTATGTAGTGCTCCGGCACAGATAGTAAGAGCATATGGATTTGAGACCATATCGTACATGGATGATAACCAATTACTTATCTCCTTCGTCCTGATCCCAGTTCAGTCCCTGTATGAGAGAGATCATGGCTTGGGTGGCTAAAAACTGTCTCTAGTTAAATGGAGATAAAAAGATTGTTCTTTTGGCATGGCACAGGAAATCTGTTAGCTGACTGGCGGCTGTCTGAACATGGCCCAGCTCCTGTCCTCAGAAAGGTTGTGAAAAACCTGGGTATTACGTTTGGCCAGACTCTCTCGATGAAATCTCAGGTCGAATCTACCCATGGTACTTGTTATGCCACCATACGACTCTTGAGGAAAACTATGCCGTGGCTCTCTCCCAGATACAGAAAGACTCTAGTCCAGGCCTTCATCACTAGTCTTCTCAATTACAGTAACGCACTATTAGGGGCGGCCAACAACATCTTGTTTGCCAAACTTCAGGTCGTGCAAAACACAGTGTTGCAGTTAATCTGTAACTTCCCCCATTGCATGTCTGCCACCCCAATTCTAAGGGAATTTCACTGGCTGCCCAATAGAAAACAGATCATTTTCAAGATATGTTGACTGACCCGGAAGGCCCTAAACAAAGTCTTGCGTACCTATTTACATTCCAAACTTTGTGCCTCATTTACGTGGCCCTGCTCTGCCGGAACGTCACCTTTAGTGACTGTCCGACACCTCACACTGCAGGGCCATATCTACAAGGCCACATAAAGTCACCCTGCATAGCTTTTCATGGCCATGTAGATATGGACTGAGGGAACGCAGCTCAAGTTGCTGCGTTGCCTCACCTTGTGATAGGGAGGTGTGCCATGGGTGTTGTAGTGGATGTTCTCACGTAACACCATGGCATTTGACACATTCCCAGATTTATGAGATTCCGTAAACCTGGGAATGCGTCAAAAGCCTACGCCTCACTAGGGGTGGTGTAGGGGAGGAGCAATGAGGAGAAATAACATTATTTTTCCTAGTTTATTTCTTCTTTCTATGTGTGCTGCATTCTGAAGCACACATTGAAAGAGGAAATCGCCTCCATTGATTGTTTTTGTGCAGGAAGGTGCCCCTTCCTGCGCAAAAACAATCACCCTTAAAATGTAGACACCCTTGCACCATGGCGCAAGGGTGCCTGTATTGGCGCATGGCAGCCATTTGTATGCCAGCATAAAGGGAATGGACAGGAATGCACCATATCCGATAGATACGGCGCATCACTCTCCTTTTCTTTTGATGTAGGGCAGCCGAGCAGGAAGACTTGTGGCACTTCCCTATGTCAAAAGATTGTAAATGAAGCCCTTCATTTTTACCAGCTCTCCAGACTGCTGAGATCTTCATGTATGGGCTATCTAAAGATCCCACGAATCTGCACAGCTAGACAAGGTGGTAGATCGTTTTCTTATCTAGCTTCATTTTACTGGAATAAACTGCCCCTTCCTATCCGCTCATGTGAGGAGCAAGCTAAATTATTATTTTTTTAAATATCTGGCTTTTCAATGTAGCTTGCTAACCCTCTGACAATGTTGATTCTTTGCCCGCTGTACTAAGCGCCGAGATGTTCCTGCGGGAGTGAGTCACCCACTATAATAGGTGCTCTGAAATGTAATGTACACTACACTACAGAATGCGGCAGCGTGACTGCAATGCAAAAGCCCTAAACACCAATCAGTGCCCCAATTCATTGACAAGCTTCACTAGATTCCGGTGAGACAGAGGATTACATTCAAAGACTTGTGTGTTGTATACAAAGCTCTGCATGGAACTGGCCCTGACTTTCTGAAAAAGTGCTTTACTTGGTCCTCACCAATTTGTTCTTTTAGATCAGCATCAGCCAAACTTGTTTCAGTCCCTAGATTCAAACTTGCCAACTGGGGAGGAAGAAGTTTGTGCTAGGAGCCTCAAAGGCCTGGAGCAATCTCTCCTTGCACATTAAAATCCAACCTAACCTTTTGCCCTTTAGGAAGGCCCTCAAACCTGGCTTTTTGTTACACTCTAACTATCTGATTCATCCATTCACCTTCTCTCAGCTAGCGCCAAGACGGCCTTGGGGGCATACAAGCGCTTTACAAAAAAAAGTAACACATAACATAACATAATGTAACTCTTCTTGTTTTCTATGCAGTACTGGGTACTGAATTACCAATGCGGATTTATAATCACCTTGCACCTGTTCTTAATTGTGTATCAACACAAACATTGGAAGAGTTGAGGAAAGTACAACATGCAATTTTAGATGAGGAAAACAGTGTGAAAAAAACATGTAAAAAAGGACAGGATAGTTTCTGGAAAAGCAATGATGAATGATTTGTCCTGCCAAATTCACTTTTACCACATGATTAGGTTATTTTATGATCTCACACATGTGGGAAGAGATTGGCTGATCAACCATTTAATTATGACTGGTTTAACCCTCACTGCAGAAATAATGCAGAAAGCCATTGTCAGAGGTTCACAGTGTGTCAACAAAATAATATTGAAAAGAAGCCGCATGTAGTTATGAGTCATCTGGGAAAATCAAATTGTTCTTTTACTACATTATAAGTTGATTTTGTGGAACTGCCACCATGTAATAATCTAAGGTACATTTTAGTAGTAGTGTGCAGGTTTTTCAAAGTGGGACGAGTCATACTCGACAAGCACGTGTGATGCACTAGCAGTTAAAAAATTATTTTTCAGCTATATGAACCCTAGATATGAAATGCCATTAATGATCGACTTCAACAAGGAAGGGCACTTCACAAATTATATCACAAAAGTAATGAACTGTACCTTGATCAAACATTTCACTGCAGTTACCAACCACACTTGTTGTATTTCAAACAAATGAACTGGTTTAAGCCCTCATGAAATATTGATAGGTAGACCAATGAGGATTCTTGGCTTTCCATCAGCAGCCTTGCTCATTATTACTGATGATTTGATCCTGGTTTCTTGCAAGCTTTTGGCTACTGTGCACTCCATCTCTGTCACGATCTACAACCAGATCAATGAATCTTCATTAAGAAGCATCTAAGGAAGAATGGCATGTAGCAATGGTGGAGTAGTCCTCATCAGATTATACTGAACTCAGCTGTTAAATGTAAAACATTTTCTTCTTAGATTCACGCCCCACATATTCGAAGAGTGTGAGTATCAGAAAGACTGTTATCTTGTATTGTTGAGTCTGACTTAAAACTTGGATAAAAAAAGGAGGGGTCACTGAAGAGACAAGCAAATGCCAAAGTTCAAAAGCAAACAAAGAAAAATCAAGCAAGTGAAAACCAAAGTTCAAAAGCAATCAAAGAAAACAGAAGTTTGAGTGGGAGATTCAGATTCATAAATTCAAACTCATGAAAAACAAGTTCAAACTGAAGATGAGAGCAAAGGTGAGTTGTGAAAAGGAGTTCTGCACTTGGTAGTTCAAAAGTAGCTGAAGAAACAAGAGAAATTGCTACAGGAGAGCCTGAAGTGAGGGCTGAAGAATTTTCAGAGAGAGATGCAACATATAATTCAACAAATCAGAAAAAGCCAAATGAGCACAGCTCCTGAATGGGCATAGTGGAGAAGAATTGAATCAGAATAATACATTAATCTAAAAGGTTTTCCTTTTATATTTGAAAATTCAGAATAGCTACAGTAAAGAGTAAAAGAGACTGAGAAAACCTCAGATGCAGAATAACTTTCCTAAAAATAAGCGAACTCCTAACTGTTGTTTTTTAAATTCTTTAAACTGATTTTTGAAGGAGTTTTTATTAAAATTTTTGAAAGACTTTGTTTTTGAAAGATAGATCAAAAGAGAAAATGTCCAAATGAAGAGAGACAATTTGCATGGATTTGAATTTTGACTATTGTTATTGTTAGGGGTGGGTGGAACTCGCGGAGTTACCTAAAATCTCTGCGAGATTCAGTGAGGGGCGGAATTTTGGTACATTGCGCTGCTCATGCTGATTTCTAATGCCATGAGCATGTCCTGCGCTGTAAAACCAGCACAAACTGCACTACATGGCACGCGAGAGGGCGCTGCTTCTTCCTGCCACTTGAGTAGATTTTCTACTTGAGCAGCAGCTTTTTCAGTGTGAGCTGAAATGACATGACACTACCGCCTGCATTGAGAAAGCACGTTTGGACTCGTCCTAGTGCTCAATTGTCTCGCCCTTGCCAACTTAATGTTTGCGAGCTGCATGCTAGAAAAACTCTACCACGAGTCGGTTGGTGGAGTTTTTCCAGAACTCTGTGCTCCAGGCAGAGCGGGGAGTGGGCGAGATCCCGCGAAATCTGCCTGCAGAGCGGAGTTTACTGCACACCCCTAGTTATTAGGCTGCTAGCATAAACATTTCCTCCTATGGGTATCTCTCAAAGACTACTAATGAGAATTGTACTAACATGGTCAAGTAGATGCTGAAAATAAAAATTAGAACAATTATTTAGAAAACACCTACATACTATTGTTATATGATTACAGACAAATGATGAATGTTACTAATTGCTTTATATGTAAACATGCTCCTACATCTGTTTCTGAGGGTGTGACTTACCATTATCCTATACATTGTCCCATTCAGTATATTACTCAATAATAATGCACAAGAATCTTTTTGACGATCTTATGCAGATCATGATGTTCAAATAAATGCTTTTTGCTAACACAAATTTTGGAGGAATTGATTTTATGTCACCTCCTATAAAGTTTTACAGAGCCAACATAAAAAGTATTAATGTGATGAATGGTTCTTTTTCTAGAGCAAGGTATGTGCAAACTGACTGAAGTGGAGGGTAGTTTTATCATGTGAATACAATATACAAAACCAGAATGCTACACCTGTATGTTCTGAAGTGTTACAATTTCATTCTAAAAAAAGAAGTTGTAGTTAAGTTGGCAGGTTATGCCCAGACATGGGTCCCTTGCTCACTTTGCCACTGGATTCAAACTAGCCTGGCTGATGAGGGGTGTTACCCCGAAACCGGTCCCAGGATGCTTGTTTCCGGTGCAGGGAGGACCTGGCTTGGCAGTTCCAGCTGGAATGTTCCCATGAGGCACAGGGTCAAGACTGATTTGCATATAGCTGGGTCTGAACTGGGGTGGGGAAGTGAGCTAAAGAATGATGATAGATTCAACCCAGATCTGTGACTGGGGGTTAGTGTCTGAAAAGTTTCAGCGTTCCGTCCATCATCTCCTTGTGTTTAGTTTATAAGACACAAACACATCATAGTCTTAGAATTTGGAAAGAAAAAGTAGGAGTCCTGCGTATAACGAGTTATGGTAAAGCCAAAACTGAAAATAGTAAATGCACATATAATTATAATGCAAATAGGCATTATTATTTAGGTGGTGGTCTTATGTTTAGAGGTATTTATCACACAGGTAACAAGACTGCTAATTTAACACGTCCAGTGGGTTGGACAGGCAATTGTTATTTAGCATTAATGTTTCCTAAAATGTATCATGTGAATAGTTTGAAAGGTGTGTGCCATTATAGAATGAAGCATGACAGTGATAGTATAGGACAAATGATTCTGGATTTTTTTCTCTGTTTTGATTCCTCTTATAGGGACTGCTTTAAATGATTTGAAGTTTATAATGCTGTCATCTTTAATACAGTGTTTAGTGAAAAATACAGCAGGTGCTTTAGCTAGTATTAATGAAGAGATGCTTGCAATAAGAATTATGATCATTCAGAATCGAATGGCTTTAGATATGCCTTTAGAAAAAGTGGGAGCCATTTCTAAGGTAATCAAGATTCAATTCTGCATATATGTGGCAGATAATTCTCAGTTTGAATAATTTTGCACAAGAAGTTCACCTCTAAGCAGAACCTGGAATCTGGGATCAGATTAGTTCATGATTAGGTGAATGGGATAAATGGGTATTAGAACTAGTTGCTATGTCACTTGGTATAGTCTCATTAGTTGCTTTAGGTGTTTATCTAACATTTACATTTTGTGGAGTTACTTTTAGCATGTGGACATGAAGTGCCTGAAGGAAGTAGAAGAGGACATCAGGAGTTACCAAGGCAGAAACTGAACTGAAAAGAAGAAAAGCTGGCGCTCATTAGATTAAAAAGTTAATTACAAAATAATCTAAAGGGTTCAATGTGAGAGGGTGGGATTGAGAAAGCTAATTGAAAATGAACAATATAATTGACATTATTTTTGTATTGCTAATTGTAGCCCTTTAAAATGTGCATGACAAATAAATGTGTACACATTTTTTCTCTCCCTGTGAAATAGAAAAATATCATCAATTAATTTGAAAACTGCTGGTCGTGGCTGGTCTTTGCATCTTTCTTCAGCTAATAATATGTAATATTTCACAGACGAAAGCTGGCGGAAGGGGTAACGGAGATGGAACCAACAATAGCAAATATGGCACAGACAGTGAAGGAACTGTAGCAAAAATGTAAGAGCTATAATAAATGTACACTGACCATGGAACTAATTGCTGAAGATGATGAGGGATGCCCAAGAAGGTGAATAGATGATTGTCTTACCAAGCTTGCTATATTTCTTTGCAGTGCTACCGGGCAAATTGCAGACAGTTATTTGGTAAGATGAACAGGCTGCTGACGGACCTGATACAGGGACAGGGAGGAACTGCAACATAGATGCTAAATGAAGAAATTACAGTTACCAGTGGCATATGGAAGTTTAGGTGCTCTAGGCTGCAGCTGTGCCACCAGGTGACATCACCTTGTGGCACAGCTGCAGTGAGTGGCTAAATAGCTGTCGAACTTTGAGATGTCAAACCTGCCATTTGTAGAACGAGACCGTAGGTGTAAGACACCAATAAAATGGTTGTCACTGTGGTCAACCCTATATATTGACGTTAAGTCTTGGGACACAGCGGTGTAAAGCAGTTTAGAGACTTAGTGCCTGATTTAAGTTTTGCTAGTCATCCTGTCCTGCGACAGGGCACCAGAATTTTCTCCATTGCCCTTACGGAGGTCCTGACCACCACATTTTGAAATGTCTATCAGCCCAGCTGACATCTCAAGCATTGATAGGGACCCCTGTGAAAGTGGTTCCTGCCAATGCATTGTAACTTTGTCAAACAATATGGAACTGTCCAGCAAAGTTACAATTTATTTTTGTATATTCAAAATGAAAATCCCAAACAGTGCACCTCTCACCATAGGAGCTTTATCCCATGGTGAAGAGGACATTGAGCACTTTGCATATACTCTTACCGCCGAACAACAACTATATGTCCACCCATCAAAACTAGATGAGTGGACATATAGCCAATTCTCCAACAGATCTTACTCTGTTAGGCCATCGGAGAAGCGTGACAATGGCATGGTCGGAGTAATCTCTGCCGTCGACAAACTATGGTCCTCCTGAATCCAGAACATAATGTTGACAGAGAGAGAACTCCATCACCATTGCACAGCAATATATGGAAAAGGCCAAAAGACAAATTGCAAAGAGCTGGAAGTCCCAGGTGTCTCCTCTGCTTGATAGATGGTATAGATACTTAGGTAAATGGGTGCAAGAGAAGAGATAACAGAGTTGACCAAACTTTCCAAAAGCATGAAAAAAGCCAAAGATGTGATGAATAGGATATGTATCTGATTGAAATAAAAAAAAGAGATGATACCAGACTACCATAGCTGGCCCCGGCAGGGCTTGGGAATTTTACGTGCTAGAGAGGGATTATGGCCAAATCACAGGGAACCAAAATTACTTTATTATCTAAGCACATATATGAGCAAGGTATTAGCAGGAGGAACAGTGCAAGAAGAACTATGTGCAAAAACATGAATTAATAAGAATGTATTTTAAAGATGTTATTTTATTTCTGGTGCAAAGAATATATGACTAATGAATGCCTGCTGGGGGAGCAGATATTGGGCAGGTACACATTCCTCTTTTGCAACGTGGCACTGATGGTAGCAAAGAGAGATATAGCGCAACACTGGGGAGGGGTAAAGATATTGGGTAGTGCCACTCAAAATGAGTGGTAACCCTCTAGGCGCGACAGGAAACCTGACCAAGCAGGTATCAAATCTTCAAGGTTAGAGTAATCAACTCCTTAGTGGTTACACAAAGTCCAAACAATTTTCTTTAAGTCTGTTGGGTACATGAATTTAATTCATTCAATGCATATAATTCAAAAGGTTAATGTGAGTGCCAAAGGCATCGTAATCCATTACCCAATGCATTTCGGGCATGCAAGCCCTTCTTCAGGGGAAAAATGAAATCAAATACAAAAATAAACAGAGCGTCACTATACTCTATGAGAAACTACGTGTCTAAACAGTCTACTCTCAAAATGATATGTGAACGGTGATAACTGAACCCAGTGTGGGCGTCTAATACAATTGAAACGTGCTTCAGGAAGTAATTGTGAAAATGGAGCAGTGAGTGAAACGATATCAGCCTCTTGTCTACGTGAATGATCACGTCCCGAGTTAAGACGGTGTGCACATCAAGTGCGAAGACCAACGAGTGAAAAAATGTGTAAAGTAACCGATGCATGCCATTCAACGCGAAGTGTTATCTATTGGAGTGTGTGAATTAATAAACAAAAAGGATTCGGAAATCTCATAAGTCAATAATCATGCAACACACTGTGTACCAACGTTATAGCAAACAACAAAGCGAAACTAAGTGTAAGAAATCAGTGAGCATGCCATGTCTCCCTAAAAGTTAAAAAGTGCCTAATAATTGCACGCGAAGTTTAAAGCGAGCAATATTATATGCAGTGCAACCACGGTTGTTAAACAATCCTATCAAAAACAGTACGCCAAAAACTCACATCAGCCACACGGGGATGCAGCGTACTCCGAATGATCCGAAAGCCTCGAGTGATTGTTAACAGTTGGCTAAAACGAGCCGTGTGAATATGTATAACCAAAATAAAAGACGGACCATTCTATGTGGTAATCATCAAAAGACATAATGAACGTGGGTTCCATTTTGTACTGGTTACAAATTACGACGTGATTACAACCAACATGACACAGCGGGTGTGTGTGCGCAATTCAAATATTCACTAATACGAATTAAATGATGTACGAAGTGTCAAATATCAAAGCAACTTATTCAAAGGACATATAAATATGTAACCCAGCAACATAACGTTTGTGTATATAACTAACAGCGTGACTTCCGAAAATATGAAATTTGACTATCTTGGTAATGGTAATGCTTGAAAACAATAATCCATTAATCAGACAAAATCCATATTAGCCCATCGAATATCGATGAAGTTGAACATATCAGAATCTCAATTAACCCAAGGAGGGTAATTGCCATCAGACACGCCAATCAATGAATGAAGGTTTGAAAGTTACACGTGAGGTGAAAGAACGGTAAAAAGGTGATTAGAATGCTCCAATGTAGGTTTATGAACAGGAATAAACGAAGAACCATAAAGATACCGGAGGGTGACATAAAGTGAAATTGTCTGAAAACTATAAAAAGTGCTGAAAAAACTAACCATCAGATGGAAGTGTTATAAGTGGGGAAATTGAGAAATGTGCTGAGAACAGTGAGAAAGCTGCGGAAGAATATAAAAGTGTGTGAAATAGTTCTAGAGAAACGATAAAATAACTGAAAGAGTGAAGAATAGACTGAATATGAAGCATCAAGCACAGTGGTAGAGAAGTCACAGGTAGCATTGGAATTCCATCCGGTCATTGAGACCGTTTGGTTTCATCGAGTCCAGAAACTTAATCCAATAGTTCTCCCTTTGTAAAATAAAGTTACTGTTGTCTCCTTTTAATAAAGTTACTGTTGAGGGGTAAAGATACCCACAGCGTCCAAATGAGCCTCAAACATGAACTGGTGCATGAGAGCAGAGGAGGTGGTTTACCGAGCTAGAAGGTGTCCACAAAAGTTTGAAAAGATATGGGACAAATAGAAGGGGGCTGAGAGTGACCCAGGCCATGAAGAAGCATAAGGGGGGCGTAAAGTGCTTGGAGATGGCGAGAATACACCTTTTGGAAGAGGACTCCAGGCTGGTGAGTGAAGGGAATGGTCAGGAATCACCAAAGAAATGTTTTAAACAAAGACGTGGTGAATGTAAGGATATGGGACTTACCAGATGGCAACATAGTCGCGTGCCATATTGCACTGCTTTATTGTTGTATGTTGCTGAGAAATTCAATAAACAGATCAGTGCTTAATGTGAGCCGGGGCTTTCCGGTGCTAAGCACTGGCGCTTAATTTGTTTCCGGTGCTCGGCACTGGCACCTAATTGTCAACACCATACATAGAAAAGTCTACCACATGGTGGCGCTGCTCATCTAATTTAGAGATGAGCAGAACAACGGTTGTTTAGGAATACAATATACATTAAAATTGCAAATACCTGCCTCCCGAGCCATTCCTTTAGCTTTGGGGACCTGGAATAATATGAACTGTCGCATTGACATGCGAGAGAGATGATTAGTAGTTGTTTTGGCAGCAGAGTCCAGGGCGATGGGTGGTGCAAGCTGCAGTGGCCTCCTGGTCAGAGCCCTGGCACTTAATATTTTACAAATTAAGCACTGAAACAGATTATAAAAAAAATTATGAATGCCAGCACAGAAATTCATAATGTAGTTCGCATTTTAAACATACATGTGTCTGGACGGAAAGCAAGATGAATGTTTATAATTTTGTTCTGTCTACAGTGTATTGTGCAAAACAGGATAAATGGCCTTGAGCTATTGCCAATCTAACACACACTCTTAAAGGGACAGACAGACAAGCACACACGCAAACACACATACCTCTCTCTCTCTCTCTCTCTCTCTCTCTCTCTCGCTCTCTCTGTTCTGTTTACTTTGTGGAGCTCTTTTTGTTAAAGCATTTTATATTGAGCTCTTTTCCGATCATTTTGCACATTTATTCTTTTATTGCCAGAGCTTATTTCAAATCATATTATTGCTGTAGAGCCTCTCTTAATTAAATCCCCACTTAAACTTACTTGCCACATATGCACTGTTGGCTTATTTGAATAATTATCAGACTTGCTCAACATGTGCACAATTCATTGAATAAATCTAATGATAAAAAGACAAGTGCCAGCCTTTAGGTAAATTATTTATGGCACATTTTTAATCCACTCTGTCTCCCCTGATCCACTGAACCGACCCATTTTGATCAAAGAAAAGCATCAACAGACCCGTACCTCCTCCTCTGATGTATCTGTTCTTCCCTAATACTTTGTGATCACCCAGAAAATTTCCTTAAGGGACATTATCCCCATCTTTCACCCTCCAGCCGATCCAAACATGGTGTCAATGTGGGGCTAGAACACAGACTACCTCATCATAGTGTAAAAACAAGTTTGCATTATTTGCATTTGTACATTGCGTAATCTGCCGTTAGTCTAGCACTAGCACAACATCTCTTTTGAAAAGAAGATTTTGAAGCTCTCATCATAGACCAGAAAGAAAGGTGACCTAGTGCTAATCCAATCACTTACTACATGGAAAAGTATTTAACAAGGACATAATGAATGTAGGCGTGATCCATTCAGAAAATGCTTAACATAAAAAAGTATTCATCATTCATTGAAATTAAATGTAAACATACATTGTAAACTCCAGATATACCTTGAAAGATTGATTTTCTGGCAGCCCGGAAAGCCTAGACTGAAGCACAAACTGGTGTGTATGCCATGGACTAAGATGTTTAAAATACCTCAAGCTGCAGCCAGTGCTTCGGACATTTGTCTTTTTCCCGTGACATATTTCTTGCTTTGATTATTCTAATATTACCAAGCATGTTGGTCCTTGGCCAACGATTGGTGCCCCTTGCCTGGAGGTGCTGCCTGAGAAGGAGAATGCGGGCCATGGGAGCAACCAGAGCCCAATAATTGATGAAATCATCCTACAAACTTGTAAGTCTCTGCGAATTATTTCCCTAACCTAATTTTCTATCCCGTGGACCAATGTACTGAGCATTTACTGCTATGATCCTATCTGTGCCATACATTTCTGACTGTGTCTCATTCAAATACGAGTAATTCTGCCTTTTGTAAGACCTTGATAAAATAACTCAGCTCGTAGTTCAACAAAAAGACTCACTCCCCAGAAAAGGGATGACACGAATCGTGCAGGCGGGAAAATGAATGATGTTACTTAACATTAGAAATGGATTCAGCCATGAATCCTTAAACTGCTCTCTCGCATTTTTACAGCAAAGGTGACTTCTTATGACAATAATGTTTATAGTTCACCTTATGCTTTATAGTCTGCTTATCTTATGTTCATATTGTGGTTTATAATAATATTTATTATCATACATGGGGTCCTGCAATCCCTGTATAAAACCTGCCTCCCATTTCCTTATTGCAGGAGACTTGTGCTGCACCCAGTCGCCTGATATAAATGACATAAGTGCTCAGCTATAATAACTTTTATATTTAACTTCTGATGTCTCAATGCCTGCTGTCAGTCAGCAGCCAAGGGGAAACGCAGAACACTGAGCATAATTAAAGCAGCATTTTAAAAATACAAAAAATTAATTTTTCTTCTTTTGCTCAGTTTTTTTTTTTAGATGAACAATAGTAAACAGAAAGGAGATATTTGTGGCAACATGTTTATTTTTTGCATGCCTTCAGGCAATTATAGAAAAGATAGAATCTCTCTGCACCTTTCTACACATTCTGAGTTACAGTGTCCTAATCTGATGTACTAAACTGATTCTAATATCGTTTTGCAACAACTATTTTGATGTGATTAATTTTACATTAGAGATTCAAGTTTTATTCTTGATGTTTGCAAACATGGCTGACATGAAAGAGGCAACGCATTAAGGGGTTTGTAGGAAAAGTGATGGTGCGACAATGAATTATAAAAAATAGAGTGCCTCCATGCTATACTTTATATGGGTGTTGCAATTCACCTTGGTGTTCCATGACCTTATGAAGGAAGTTGGCCTTAAAACACGTTACTCTATATGGTCATTAATTCCTCGGTGACTTGTAATTTCTTATAATGTACAGCTGGGGTACATTATTCCATATACAGTTCATCTTAGTTTTCATCTTATGGTTTGGCCCTTAAACTGCACCCTGCACCTCAGAGTTGGACCATTTTTTTATTCCTTGTGCAAATGTATGTAGCCTTAATAAAAGCAGAAATGTTAGCAGTCTATGGTAAAAAGGATGTAATGTAACAAACTTGAAATGGATTGAGTGGCTGAGACCAGAGTTGCCAATTGGAAACTGTGTTGTATAGATCACAATGATATTGATAAAAGAAATAATTTTTCCTTTCCAAGTCACCTTATACCTCATCAAATAATATTTTGATTGCTAATGAACCAAAAGCGTCAATTAACAACATGGTCTCTCAGCTCCTTTCTTCAGAATGTAATAAGTTGTTAAGGAGTTTTGTGCTCTTATATTTTTGTGCTTCATTATTAAAGTGCAGAATGTATTTTCACAGTTGATCACTAATATAGTACTATTTTCTATTGAAATGATTTTTCTATGATTTGTAGAAGTCCATTTTTCTGTCTCTTGTCCACTATGCCTCAATTGGGCCTAATTGCTGTGATTTTCAAAATAAATTGATGTCAGCCTTATCACTCTTGTCCTTCCTCTCATATTTTACTTCCTATCATTTCGAAAGGCACGTAGTCAAGTATAATATTATTTGTTTATTTCCATTTCATTGTTCATGCTGTCTTCGTTGAGCTTTCCCTGGCTAAGATACAAAACTTTTTCTCCAAGGTCTTTCCGCTAGATCACTGTGCCCTTTTCATTCACATAAACGGTTCTTGTTTGAGTCTCTAGTCTGTTCTACCATCTTCACTTGGAGGGGGCCGAATAATCATTCATGTAGTGGGATAGTGCTTGGTGCTAAGGTAATATGACGCCAAATA
Source organism: Calotriton arnoldi (assembly GCA_963921515.1). Classification (NCBI taxonomy): domain Eukaryota; kingdom Metazoa; phylum Chordata; class Amphibia; order Caudata; family Salamandridae; genus Calotriton; species Calotriton arnoldi. Next base: position 53,859 of record CAWUFW010023443.1, read on the forward strand.
CTTCTGTGTTCTGATTTGCTGATGAAATTATACATTTGCTCACACGACAATGATTCTGCAGTTCTGTTAATTTTATATTTGAAAATAATGTATAAAAACCCTCGTTTTTGGGGTGAGGCAGAGAATTTCCTATTTCTGTGCTGACAGTTTTTCTCCTCATTTTGCTGTCCACCTGTGACTTAGGCAAATTTTTGATTTTGCATTTCTCAGAGTCTTCATGGCATTGACTTTATATTGTCTTGTTTCTAAATTTTGTAATAAAAATCTTTAACTATTCTGCTGATCTAGAACTCAGTTTTTGAGTGGGCCCATTACTTAATTTATTGTATTTTTATATTTTTGATGTGTGGTGAGGTGCCTTACCTCGTGGGCACATTAGCTCATAAAATTAAGGTTTAACACCGTTTCCGATTCATCAAAACTGTTGGCGCACTGTTGATGTAAATTTTGGGGTGTCAATAATGAAATGTCCCCTGTACCCACAAACATTTGGTAGCAGAGAATGCTTGTGAGTTAAGAACACCTCCTTTCTGCTTTTAAATGCCCCTTACTGTCCAATCCTTAGTGGTAGTGGATTTTCCAGTGTGAAGTTTCCTGGTAGATTTTGCTGAGAACCTGACTTGCAGTGCTGTTCCTGAAGTATTCTGATTGTAAGTATGAATAGGGCAGAATGATTCTGATGATTTAGAGTGCTTTAGGTGTGTCACTGAAGTGTTAAAAGTTGTTTTGCATTATGGATTGCTATGCAGTATGTGAGGTTTTGGATATGCAGTGTTGATTCTGGGTTCAATCGATGGTTTGAATACTGGGATTTTGATGTACTGTTCTTATTTGTGATTTGTGTCGAAAGGGTTGTGGCTATTATTATTGGCTGGTTTGGTTATCAGATTCCTCGAAATCCAAGATCTCGAAATATTCTTGTTTAACTTGTCTGCAAAAAGGTAGTGTGTTTTGTGAGGCGCTGGATGCACACAGATAGGATTGTTGAACTAACAAGTTATTCTTTTTAGGAGTTTTTGTGTGTAATTGAGGTTAGTGTTCTTTGTTTCTTGCTTTACAGGAGTAAATATAGTAGCTAAAGGTGGACTGCTGCTGGACAGGGGTCTGCTTGGTGTGAACTAGGAGCTGTTTTGTTGTTTGTGAGATTTGTTTTATTCTAACCTGCTGGTGTTTCCTAGTTTTGGTTGTCCAGACAAGATTTTTTTATTTTATTTATCATGTGTCTTTTGAGAAAGGCTGTGCAATTGTGTTCTCATTCACAAAGAAGTCATACTGTGATTGGTTAGTCAGCTGAGGAGTCAAACTGGCATCGGTAAGACATCATGAAAAAGTTGAGCTATCATTGGTTGATTGATTGCTATCAAAGCCATGCTGTGATTGGATGGTCTTTGGCAAAGCCTTGCTGGGATTGGTTCCTGTTCGTTTATTTTGTGTGGTTTTCAGATTATTTTGAGTGAAAATAATGGGGCCTGTGTCAACAAAGTTCCTAGCGTTCATCCTATAGAGGGACAAAAATTACCTGCAGATGGTACGCTCGCATATGTGAGGATGAAGGATATTGGTTTTTATATGTGTACTTGGATTTCTGAATGATATGAATATACCTCTTCTGACAAAAACTTGCAGTTTCCCTTGGAAGGTACCTTTAACATTAGAAACCTGGATTTCTTGAGACAAAATATTAATGATATACAGCCATTACCTAGATCTACACAATTTGAGGCATTAAATAAATGGGATTGAATGGCTACAAAGGAGAGAAATTAAATGAATAAGCAGGTGAAAGGTTGATTTGGAACTGGTTGGAAGGCAAGTGGGATAGACAAGAGAGATTCTGGAAGGATGATACGGAGGAGGCAGTGAGATTTCCATGCAATAGCCAAAGAGACGACAGGCAAAAAGAAAACAGATGAGGGAGACAGAGAGAAATTGACCCAAGACTCTGATGAGGAGGGTAACTTTTTAAGCAGTCTTTTGAATTTCAGACACACACTGATGGAATTTAGAGACAGTGGCAGAGTTCTATAGTACATAATACAGGTACAGCAGGAGATGGTACGAATGTGACATGAATTGACTGCACTTACATTGTGAGTGCATCAGTGAGTGTCCAATCTGAGAATACATTACCAGTTTTACAGAGTACTAGCAGAGAGTCACTCCAATTTCAAATGGCATGCCTACTGCTGTTATTAAAGACTCTCCCAAAGAAAGGAATATTAATGCTGGACATTTTAAAATTAAATTTAGGTACATTTTACAAGGACACAAACAGATTACTGTAATACAATGTGGAAGAAATTAAATACTTGATCAAAGAAGCTGCCAGATGTGCAAATGAGGCACATGGTAAGCTTAAGGAATTGGCTTCTGAATGAGAGGTTGACATCACTAAAATTAAAACTATGAATACAGATTCTAAAATGGATTTGACTAATGATTAATGTTAGAACTGGGGTTTCAGGTTTTCAGAGTATGCACTCAGTACAAGCAGGAACCACCACTCTAGTCAGGGTAAGCTATACACGCACTAAAAGATAAACTGTGCTCACCCTCTGGTTGCTTGGCACAGAGCAGTCAGGCTTATCTAAGAGGCAATGCGTAAAGTATTTGTGTAATACACACACAGTAGCACAATGAAAACATCACACAAAAGACTCCACACAGGCTTTGCGAAATAGACAATATTTGTATGAGTAAAACAAGACCAAAACGACAACAATCCAATAAGTAGAACTGCAGTTATGAATTTTTAAAGAATAAATCAAAACGTAGCACTTAGAAGCAAATAGCACTTAGTGGATACTTGAGGTCGTGCTGGACTGGGGTAAATCCAAAGTTCAGGCTGATCACGATGGAGGGCAGGCCGGATACAGGACTTACCCCTGAAAAAGTACCTTGGATGGAGGAAGCAGCGACTTCGAAGACTCGATGCGTCAGTTCCAATCCGCGCAGGCAATGAAGGCTTTGTCAACAAAACCCTTTACGATGCAGGCGATGTGTCATTGTTGAGCCACATTGTCCGTCGTCGGCAAGCTGCGCAGTCCAGACAAAACAATGTTGGTGATCGACTCCTGCATCGGCGTCAAAGGGCAATGTGTTGGTTCCGATCAGCGCAAAGTCATCACTGCATCAATTTTGAGGGTTCTGCACAGCAGAAGCTCACTTACAAGGGCTCAGAACTGGATTGGCACCACTTGGCAGGGCAGTACTTAAAGAATGGCAGAGTGTACGTTCTGTTGCAGGGTGGAAGGAAGTCTTTGATGGCCCAGAGACGTCAGAACAGGGAGCAAGCCAGCAAGCACTTGGAGTCACTATGGATTCAAGTGAGATGGGTTCAGTCCTTGTCCTCAGCAGGGCAGAGATCAGCAGGCAACAGGGCAGCACAGTAAAGCAGAAAATCAGTTCTTCCAGAGCATCAATCAAGCAGAGTGGCAATCCTTGTAGCACAGCAGTTTTTACTTCTGGCAGAGTTCTTCACAGGTCCAGCGGTTTACTGTCTTGGCAGGGTCAGAGCCCCAGTACCTATACCCAGTTGTGCATTTAAAGTGCGGGTGACTTCCTTCAAAGAAGGGACTTTGAAGTGCACATAGGTCCTTTTTCCCCAGCACTGGCTCCAGACTATCAGTAGGGTGTAATCTTCCCTTGTGTTTGGGAAACAGGACACTGCCTATTCAGGTGTAATTGTCAGCTCCCCCCTCTCTTCCTGCCCAGGAAGAGCTATCAGAATGCAGATGAATGCAGATGAGTTCTCTGTCACACCTACCCTTCCTGTGTTTGTCGCTGTCTAGAGGAAATGCACAAAGTGTAGCTGTCACCCACCCCAGAAATGTATTGGAGACAGGCTGCAGACACACAGGGCAGTAAGAGCAGAGAAATGCCCACTTTCTAAAAGTCCAATATCAGGTAACGATGCCTACAAGGGGTTCTTTTTCATATCAACAACTTTGGTGATTTCAGAAATGAATTCTCTTAAGCCCTGATTAGTGGCTTATTCCAATTGAATTTCAAAACAATTCATTATTCTAACATGAGTCAATGGCCAAACGAAGAGGAGCTCAACACAAATGAGCAATGCGAGACGGGTGTATACTTATTAAAGCACAATTTATGTAATGAATTTGTGTAAAAAAAAAAAAGGGTACATATTACAATTCACATATATACAAAAGTGACTGAGATGGGCATTCATTTACTACACCTCTTTTCTCATGAGCACTTTTGTCATAACCCATTTCACATAATTTGAAGAACAGGGAAATTGTCATTGGCTTTACAGAGTACAATTCCTGAAATGAAAAGCACAAAGAAAATGGGTTGGATTGTCGACGTTTCAAATATTAATTAAGAGTGGTCCTCATTGTAGACGATGCTTGTTTGGTCGGCGTGACACCGACCGAACAAGCAGCGTCCACAACGAGGACCCAGGCCACTCTCAATTAATATTTGAGTGGTTTGACGGGCAGCAATCCTCACCTGAATGTAGAGAGAATGCTACTTAAGAATTTCTTGATGAGCGCTTGCCAGATTAAAGTCACTACCATTTGATTTCTGATACTTGGAGTACTTTTAACCTCAGTCACTGCATTGAACAGCTCTCTGCTTTACAACTTAAGACTACTTGCTCACTCCTCCAAGGGGTCTTAAGTCCACATAAGAACAATCCGTCCTGAAGATGGTCTTATAGATGTTTTCACAGCAAAGACCGAAACATCGGCAATCCTACCCATTTTCTTTGTGATTTTCATTTTAGGAATCGTTCTCTGCGACGAATTTCCCAAAATTGCAAGAGAAACTACAAAACTTGTAAATGGAGGGTCATGGATTGACAATGATTTAAAAATTCTTTGGACTGACTTTAATGCGCTGTATGAGATTGTTGTTCCTAGTGATTTGGTGTACAAGTGTAAGGTTGCTGTTGCTTGAACAATTGAGGAACCAGTTAGAATTTGCACCAGATAATGCGCCTTCTGAAGTGGTTGTTGACAAATACAGAGAAGTGATAGAACATTTGAAAAAAAAGGTGCTGGAGAAAGAAATTAACTGATCAAAAAATTTGAAATCCACACAAGAGCAAAAAGGGTCAGTGCATTCCTATTTTGAGAGGCTCAAGCACACTTTTAAGAAACACAGTGGAGTTGAAGACCCCGAGAAAGATGGTGCTAATGATTTCGTATCTGCTTTTGTCCTGGGTTTGCTTCTTGAACTCAGTTCACATATCCAACACAATGTACTGTGCTGGAAAACTAAGGTAATAAATGGAAACCTAAAGTACGCTAAGTACAGTAGTGATTGGTTTGATGCGAAGCAAAAAACGATCAAGGAGAAGCTGATGGTTGCCCAGGCAAAAACAGTTTCAGAGAAATGGTAGGAATCAATTGATGGGTTCGGATATGGGGTTTGTGCTGTCTGACAATGCTGGAATGAATGTGATGTCTACAATGCAAAGAGTGAAGATGGGAAATGAAATGGTGGAGATGCAAGGAGGTAGAAAAGGGGTTGCGGATCATTTTTGAATGAATGGAAATATGATATGCTAAAAGAGAGAACTGCTTGGTAAATTTTGCTGTAAATTTGGGCATTGAAAGCGGGAATGTAGACAACATTCAGATCGAATCCAGAATGATTTGGTTCCCCAGATGCAGTGCTGATGAATCAGGTGCAGACATAGCCATTAGCCTCAGCCCAAACAGCTCCTATGCAGAAAATGCAAAATCAGGGACAGTTTCGCATAAATATGCCTAAATCCCCCGTGTGGTAGCAAAATTTGAAAAACAAAATGGCATATAATTCAGGGTACTAGCAGAATCCATTGATTCTGACCAATGATTTTCCTCAGTTTTCTCCAGAAAATAATTCCTAGGATCATGCCTGGGGGACGGGGGAATGCTCACATGAAGCAGTTCTGGACGTACACCAAACTGGCCCATAAATTGATGGTGCAGTCAATGGCCACCCTGTTTCCTTCATGATAGATATGAGGGCTACCCACTCTACAGTTCTTTTTGTGGAAGTTCCAAACATACCCCTGTAGGGAAGAGAAATCCAAGTTGTAGGTATAGGTAATAAACAGATTATTAACCAAATTACAGTAAATTTCACTTTTAAAATAGCACCAATGGAGAACAATCATCAGTTCATATTGTGTGATTTGAGTCCCACCAGTTTATTGGACATTGACTTGCTTTGCAAGAGGAACTGTGTGATTTAATATACACTGGATGGTGTCACAATTGAAACCCAAGATGAAGATTCCCTATTAAAAATTAAATCACATGATTCAAGAGTTCGGCTGTTCCCAATCCTATCTAAAGATGATTTGCCTCTGGATTTAAGACGTATTGTCAAAGAAGAGGTATGGGATTTCACTGATAAGGAGTTAGGATTGATTAAAAGTGCAAATCCTGTAAGGATAAATGTGAAACCAAATTCAGTTTTCCCTAGGATTAAACAACAGAAACTTTCAAGAGAGGCAGAAGGAGGAATGAAGCTTGTCATTGAAAAAATGATTGAACAGGGAATTCTTTGAGAAATGCTTGGTAGTCCTTGCAATTTGCCCGTAATGGGCATTAAAAAGTAGAGTAGGATATGGAGAATTCTGCATAACCTGTGAAAAAAATAAAGAAAGAAAATTGTGATTCCATGTTGTCCATTGGTACAGAATCCAGCAGTAATTTTGTTCCAGATTCCAACAGATGCAGAATAGTATACAGTCAGTGACTTATACCAAGCATTCTTCTCCATTATTCTGCATTGAGACAGCCAATATCTTTTTATGTTCCAATTCCAAAATAAAGTTCTCGTTTAGTGTCCAATTCCACAGGGGTATAATGAAAGTCCTTCAAGTTTTCGTCACAGCCTAATGAAAGATTTGGAAAATTTGCAGCTGCCTTGTAACTCAGTCTTACTGCAATATATAGATGACCTGTTGGTGGCATCTAAGATAAAAGAAGTTTGTAACCTTGATACGATTGCACTGTGAATCATTTACCTGGCCATGGTCGCAGCATTTCTCCCACAAAGATGCAATACTGTAAAAAAGAAGTGATTTATCTTGGTCATCACATTGAAAAGAAAGAAAGGAAAGTCTCAAAGGAATGTGTTTCTGCAATTCTGAAAATGAGTCCTCCTACCCCAGAGAGGGAAAGTGAGGATGTTTCTAGGAATTGTTGGTTACTGGTCTCAGGATGGATCCCACAGTTTTCCTTGATTGCAAAGACTTTAGTAAAGCTAATCCACAGTGATAACAATAATCTGGTACCATATGATGATGAATGCTTAGAGGCATTTCGGGTGTTGAGGGAACGTTTATGTAATGCACCTGCCCTTGGAATGCCTGGCTATGACATGAAGTTTTTCTTTGTTGCCATGAGAGAGGTGGGAGTGCTCTTTCTGTACGTACACAGAAACATGGAGGCCAGTGGCCTATTTGTCAGCTGTGTTGGATCCAGTAGCTGTAAGTCTTCCTGGTGATTTGAAAGTGGTTGCAGCTGTTTACATTGCAACTGAGCAAAGCGAGAGAATGGTAATGGACATACATTAGTTGTATTTGTTCCACATTCTTTTGAGATTTTGCTGAGGCATACACAGACTCAGCATATGACAGCTGTCTGACCAGATATGAACAAGTCATACTGGCAGCTGAGAATATCTCAATCAAAATATGTAATTTCATAAATCCTGAAACGCTGTTTCTTGTTTCAAACAATAATGAAGAAAAAAACCATGAGTGATGATGATGATGAGCTTGAACACATCTGCATCAAGCAGAGTTATGTACCAAGCCAACACCAGACATAAAGAAATTCCGCTTGAAATTGCTCATCTGAATCCATTTGTTGATGGTTCTTGTTCAAGAGAACATGGTGGAGCACTGAGAGCTGCCTATGTAGCATATTCTATTTCTGAAAGTCTTGAAGCATGATGTCTGGCGAATGTAATGCTAAGATAAGTGGCAGAACTGATAGCATTGACAAGAGCTTGTTGCCTGTCAGAAAAGTTGAATGTGATAATTAATATAGACAGCCAATATGGTTTTAGAGTGGTCCATGACTTTGGACACTTGTGGCCTCAAAGGGGTCTTATGATATCCTCTAGAACTCCCATTAAGAAGAGTTCCTATATTCTTGGTTTCCTGAAAGTAATAAAGTAGCCAAAGAAATTGATGAAGTCAAGTGTGCTGTCCAAATGGGTGGAAAAGATATGGACATGCTTGGTAACAAATCTGCAAGATGCATGGTGGCCAAATATTGTGCCCTTAAACTTAAAAAAGAAACTATGGGATGAAATGAACAAATTACGGTTCAAGAAACAGAGCAAAAGTAATCAAGTGAATTATTTTTTGGAAGGTACAGAAAATGTAAGTTGCTTCCTGTTGAATCTAATTCAGAATTCTTTCAAAGAATGAAGGGATCTTTGAGTGGATTAAAGGAGGAAGCTTCAGAGGATAAGAAGAGAAAATGGGATATGTTGGGTTAGAAAAAGAATTATCAGGCTATTTAGATCACTCCTGAGTATAATTATGTATTGTCTGACACAATGTTGAATTACATGGCTAGGTATTTGCAGAAGATTTGAGCCAGCGATGCTTAATTTGTCAGAAAAATGATCAAGGTTAAAGGACTACTGTTCTCATGAATCATATTAGGAAATAAGAAGGCCCATTTATGAGACATCAAGCAGATTTCATTGAAATACCAGTTGACAAAGGTCTTAAGTAAACTGATCAAAGCTATTGTCAAAACTGAATTGTATTGTAGCTATTGTCCTCAGTCATCTGGCATAGTTAAGAAGATGAACAGGACCATAAAAAACAAGCTGGCCGGTCTATGTACATCTATCACACATAGAAGTTTTTCCTCTTGTTCTAATGAGTATTAGAAGTAGCCCAGACAAACCCATGAAATGCTAATGGACAGAGAATTGAGATTGGCTTGTTTTAATAATTGATGACATCGTTCTAGATTATTGCAAAGGTCTGGCTGATATGGTGATGTCTGCTTCTCTTCGGGTGAATTTGTTAATAGCACCAACCAAAGAAATTCAATTGCACCAATTGAATTGGATCAATGTTCCTCACATGAGGAGAGTGAAGTTGGTGGATGAAGAAGTGGTGACAACAACCATTGATTCCAGAGGCATGCTCAAGATCACCGTGTAGATCCAGAGGTGGGTCGAAATTTGAATTTCAAAATAAAACCAGTGAAGAAGATGAAGTAATAGAAGTTCCTGCTAGTGAGAGTGAAGATCCTGGTGAAAGTACTAGCAGTAGTGCCCAGTTTCAAATCCAGAGTCAGAGTGAAGAGCTGTGACAGCAAGAAGAAGTAGTCTCTGATCCAACCAGTGAAAAACTCTATTTGAAAATTCAAGTAAGAAAAACAGCTCACAGTGAATCGAGTTGCTGATGATGATCAAAGTTGAAGTCCATCAGTGACTAGAGAAGACTCAGCAGTAGTCACAAGTGAAGATGCAAGTATCAAAACAACAAAGGTATGAAAGAGAACTTGTACAAAAAAACACTGACAGAAAGAAACACTTAAGCCAATCAATGAAGAACCTGGAGTAACTGAAATTGACTCAGTGAACACTGAAGGCTTATTGCCAATTGCTAAAGGAGCAGCAAGAGAAAGAACACCAAACAAAAAAGTATGCTTCTCCTGAATGGGCATATTTAGCATCAGCATTTGAAGAAGAAGAATTAGATACAGAGATCCACAGTCCATAAAAATGTTGCCAATACATATTTGAAAACAAACCAGAGTAAGAAGAACCGCCCTGCATGTTCAGGAAAGACAAACAGCGCTAATTTGAAAAGAAATCTAGACAAAGAAGAGTTTTACAATATGAACTGTATGAACTGAATAAAACTAACTAATAAAGAAAACACTTTTGAAGTCTATCTTAATTTTGATTTTGGATTTTTTTTAAAACTCTTTTTATTGAACATGCTCAGTAATCAATATTTCAATCACATATTCTTAGTCAAATTTACAGGCTACATGTACAGCATGCACCATTCGTTTCAGTAGTCTACAGTAACTGTTATTCAGTGGCCCTGCCCCCTCCCCCCTTGATTTGCCTACTCCCTACATGCCTCTATAAGCTCTCCAGTTCTGATTTTGGATTATTACTTTAAAAGAAAAAAGAAAATCTCTATTATTGTTTTAAAGAAAAATGTTGTTAATTTTTGGAGGTCCACGTTTTTTTGTTGTTTTTAATCTCAATAGGGAATCGCATATGGCAAATGTTGCATTGCCTTATCTCCTTGATAATGACACTAATAATCTCTATTGGTTTACTGCTGTGCTTCCTTTCTCCAGGGAGATATAACTCCTCAGAAGTTGAATTAATAGCAGCACATCATGATTCTAAATCAAATACATGAACACATTGGAAATGCTTAGTTACTTGATGTTATGATAATATTGATACTAAAATGTTGAGTGAATATGTGGATATCATGGGGGTCAAGGACTGTTTGTGTGTACTTTTTCCCCCTCTTCTGTAGGTTAAGGTGCAACTTGCCTACAACTTCCGATGTCTTATGCTCTCTCTTGTAATGTGTTTTCTAGTATTTTTAATAAATATGAATTTCTATCACTATATCTATTGGGTTTCGATGTCTCGCTGAAAGACCTCCATGTTTCCAAGAATGCCAAGAATGTGTTAAATTACGGTAAATTTCTGAAAACCATTGCTCAAGTTAACCATAAAACTAACCATACTAATGTGGTATGTGTGCAGTTTAAGTGAAGAAGAATGTGAGGTCGTTAGGGAATTTAATGAGAGAAGAGTGGAAATTGTGAAAAATTGGAAAGATGAGAGGAAGATAAGACAGCAGATTAAGGCTGAATAAAAATGTAGATTGTGACATTTGCATCCTAGATTGAGAATGGAGCATGAGAGAAAGGGTGAATTATGTATGGTGCTTGGTGCACCCACAAGTGTTAGGTCAACTGAATATATGGATGAAAGTGAGTGTGAAAGGAGTTATGTTATAAATAGTGATTATCTGTTAGTGAAGAACCCGTTCAGAGAGGGATTTACTATGTGTGTGGTAAGACTGCTTATTTCAGCGTGCTATGTAATTACATGGATTCGTGTTACCTTGCTTTAGTGTTTCTTAGAGTTTATCACAAGAAGAGTGAATGATTCTGTTGGTATGAAAGAGTGAAACGTGGCTTTGGACAGATAGCATTATATATATTAGGAGCTATGATCCCATCCATTGGTGTGGCCAGGGATGATGTGAAGAATAGATATTTGCCTATGCTTGTTTCTAACACACTGGAGCTTTAACACACATTAATTCTGAGTTAATTCCTATGCGTGCAATGATAATGCAAAACTGCTTACCGCTTCTGTGAAGGAAGGCGGTGCATGAAAGGTACTGAAGGTTAGGAAGTGCTGCTCTTTCATTCTTGATAACAGTAGGGTTATTAATGAATATGTGAGTCATAGAACTAATATTTCTTGTGAAGTCCAAGCTTTAGAAGTTCATGGCTTGTGATAAGTAGTACGTTTCTTGGTTAGTGATATAGGAAACCGTTTTAGCAAGGTTGGTGAATGGTTTGATAGTCTGGGAGGGGGGCATGTTTAGGTTAAGCTTAACACCTGTAATAATTGCATTGATTTATTAAATTGCTCTGTTTCTCTTGTTCTAATTTTCTGAGTATTTATTTTTAAAATGTGGGTGTAAGGGCAAAGGAAAATCGTTACAGAGAAAGAGAGACGAATTTGAGATGCAGGATGTCAAAGATCTTGCTAACAACCAGCTAAAATTGATTGAGGAATCAATACAAAAGAAGCAGAAAGTGATGTAGACTGTGTTATAATAGTTGACTAATTTAATTTGATTCATTGGATGTTTAATATTATAGAATAATCAACGGGGGTAAATTGTTCAGCATTTTTGTGCTCTTATATTTTTGTGCTTCATTAATAACATGCAGAATGCATTTTCTTACTTGATTACACATTTACACATTAAGATAGTACTATTGTCTTTGTAACTATGTTTCTACGATGTATAGAAGTGTGTTTTTCTGGCCCTTGTCAACTTGGCCTCAATTTGGGCCTAATCACAATGATTTTCAAAATGATATCACCCTTGTCACTCTTGTTCCCCCCCGGCACATCTCACTGCCAGTTGTTTCTGCAGTACATAGCCATGTAGAACATTATGGGGCATATTACCAAGGAAGTGACGGAGAGAGGCGTTAGCCGTCTTGGCTTCACGCCTCTCTCCGCCACTTCGAAAACGCCAGGCTGCACCATATTAACAAGGATATGGTGCAGCCTGGCGTTTCCCCCTGCGATGGCGCTAAGTTACACAACTGAGCGCCAGCGCAGGCACCCTAGCACCAGAGTGCAAGGGTGTCTGCGAGCAGGGAGGTTTGTTTATGTGTAGTAAGGAGTTCCTTCCTGCACATAAACAAACCTAAAATGCCATTTTGTAACTTTCATGTGTGCTGCTTCATGCAGCACACATGGAAGTTACAAAATGGCATTTTGAAAAACGGTTTGTTCATGTACAGGAAGGGACACCTTCCTGTACATGAACAAACCATGGCATTTTGCTTTTTCCATGTGTGCTGCACAAGCCTGCACACATGGAAAAAGCAAAAACGAGGAGAAATAAAGCATTTCTCCTCGTTTCGCCACCTTAAGACCCGGTACTGGTCTTAAGTTTGGCGCTGCCACCTATTATCGCCAAACTTGATAATAGGTGGCAGCGTCGACTTCAATGGGTGTTGCGGTGGAACGCCCACCGCAACACCCACTGCACGCCCCCTTTCAAGCTAAGTTTAGCGTGAAAGGGGCCCTATTATCAAGGCAGCGTTAAGCCACTTAACGTGGCTTTAAGCCATGTTAAGTGGCTTAACGCTGCCTTGATAATAGGGCGCTGACCCTATCGCCACCACAACATCACAAAAAGTGACGTTGTGGTGGCGATAGGGGCTTGATAATATGCCCCTATGTGTTTATTTCTATTGCCATTGTTCATGCTGTCTTCGATTAACTTTCCTTGGCTCAGTCACAAAACCAACAATTTCTTCAAGGTATTTCTGCCGGTGGACAGTCATAATATCGATTTTTAAATATCGAAGCACAGTTATATCGAGTTTTAAATATTGTAGGGACAAAATATCGAAGTCAAGAATATCTACAACCAGAATATCGAAGTTAAGGTAAGAAATATCGATGTTGCAAATATCGATGTTAGTAATATCGATAGTTAAATTATCGATGTTAATAATATCGATATTTATATGAGTGTTATGTATTTTAGTATGTATTTAATATGTATGTGTTCTATATTTTTTGTTAAGTATTGTACTGTTTTTTTAAATATATGTATACATTTTTTAGAAATTAGTAATTTTTTTAAAAGTAAATTTTGCCTTTTAGTACCGTAGCGGGTTGTGGGTTTATAGGGGAATAGGGTGGGAAGTAATTTAATTATAGTAAATTAAATAATAATTTTTAGGAATTATTAATTGATTTTAATTAAATTTTGTGTTTTATTTCTGTAGCGGGTTGTGTGTTTATAGGGGAATAGGGTGGGAAGTAATTTAATTTTAATTAAGCAATTATTAATTTTTAATTATTGTTATTAATAATTAATTTATTGTTAATTAATTATTAATTGGTAATTAACTATTATTAATTGATAATTATTTTATTTGCATTAATTTATTATTGGAGTGGGTTGTGTGTTTTTAGGGGAATAGGGTGGTAAGTAATTTATTTGTAATTAAGTAATTAATTAAGAAAAATTGAGTATTGCTAATGTTTTTGTTAATTAATTTTTAATTGGTTAATATTTTGTATTAAATATTATTTATTGGTAGTGATATTTTTTTGCTAATTAATTATTAATTATTATTTAATATTACTTATTGATATTGAAAATTATTTTTTTTGTTAATTAATTATTAATTGGTTCTTAATTTTTATTAAATATTTATTGGTATTGATAATTACTTTTTTGTTAATTAATTAATAATTGGTTATTAATTTTTATTACATATTAGTTATTGTTATTGACATTTTTTTAAATGTAATTATTAATTGCAAATTAATTTTTATTAATTGATTAATTGAAAATTAATTTAATTGTGTGAAATTTTATGTGGAGTGTGTTGTGTTTTATTGGGGAATAGGATGGGAAGTATTTAATATTATTAAAGTAATTATTATTTTTGATATATTTGTAGTTTTTTTTTTTCTAAATTTATTAATAAATCATTATTTAATTACAATATTTACTTCATTTATATGTATGTTATTTTTAACATCTACGTTGTCCAACGCTTTCCCTACTGTTGCACTCACTGGAGTGGGAATAGTAATTTTTACCCCTACGCTATCCAGCGCTTTCCCTACTGTTGCACTCTCTGGAGTGGGAATAGTAATTTTTACCCCTACGCTATCCAACGCTTTCCCTACTGTTGCACTCTCTGGAGTGGGAATAGTAATTTTTACCCCTACGCTATCCAGCGCTTTCCATACTGTTGCACTCACTAGAGTGGGAATAGTAATTTTTACCCCTACGCTATCCAACACGAATTGACAGTGAGGATCTTCCCAAAATGTCATCACTATGTAAAAACGAAATATTACAAAGTGAGTTATCCTGGGCACAAGTAGTCAGAGGGAGGATTCTTAACTGTTGCATGAAATTAAATATAGAAGGTGACATTGATCTGGAAGGTGATAGCAAATCCGAGCTCAGAAGAGCAACTAAACGGGCAGGATTTAATCTATCTAAGGAAGAAGAAGTCTGTATCCCTTCTCATGAATTTGTGGACGAGGGAGGAGACCTTTCCCTACGTGGAATGTCTACCTAATGTACAGTTACAGCGAAATCTATTGAAATTTAGATGTGGGGTAAATCAAGTCTTGATCTTGGATGGTTATGGCACTTTGCTACACAAAGATAAAACCTGTAAATGTGGACTTATTATGAAGGGATTGAACACCAATGGTTAACCTCATGAAGCACACGCAATTCTTATCAACAAGTTAATTCAAAACATAAAGTATAATGAGCACAGAGAGCTTCTTGTCTTGACTCGTGTCATAGTTTTATTTTCTTTTTTTTTCTTTTTTTAGTTAGACCGCCTTTAGCCAACACGTGTTTTGTCGTCCCTGGGAAGTCTCCCTACGACTTCATCAAGGCTATTCTGTCTAAGTGTCCTCTGCATTCAATCCTCCTACGTGGTGTAAATAAACTGCACCAGAAGTCGTCAGTTCATTGTGCCTATCAGAGGCGCTAATGCAATGAGTGGATATCCTCTGAAGCAACAATGTGTGGTTGCGGTATAAAGTTGAGCATTCTCCCAAGTATAAGTTGCCAGACGTTTTACAGTAAGTGTCTCGTACTGCTTCAATCAAGTATAATAGTGGCACCTCTCTGCTACTTACAGATAATTTCACAGCACCACTCTTTGCGAGTATAACTAAAGCTGCTTGTCTGGAGCCGACTCAACCGGGCTCATCACGGAAATACAACCAGTCAGGGACTATTTCCCCACAAGGCTTTAGTTATACTCGTAAAGAGTGGTGCTGCAAATTATCTGTAGGGTGTATCTTCCCATCATTTGAAAGCACCACAGGCTAAAACCCTGTTTGTATACAACTGTATGAGATGGTTTTATGACCACCTGATACCTCACAAACACCCGATTGTTATAATTATTAATATGAAGGGAGATTTAACACATATTTTAGTGGATTGTCTGTGGTTCTTAGCTCAACGGAAGTCTGTCTTAAAACCAGTTTTAAAAAAGCATGATATAAGGGGTATGGGGCAAGCAATTAACTTACTTTTGGATATGAGATTTTTGGATGTAACTTGCGCCATGGGGCGATTTTTACTGGCTGTGGATATATTTTTATGGACAATTTGATTATTTTATAATAGGATGATTGGGGTTTTAATTATGTATTAAGTGTGGGTCAGTCTTTGCTGCCTGTGCATAACGTTTTAGGTAAAATCAGACCAGTTTAGGATAGGATGAATCATGGTTTTATTCACGTTTAATTATGGGTTTGTATGCAGTTCCTGTGTGGGATCCTAGGTCTACCAGTACGTCAAGTCAGGGGGAGTGCACCTTTTTAGGAGCAAGGGCCCTAACACACCCCGGGGGGGTGTCATACTTCATCATCGGGCAGCTCCTCATTGGGCCGGTGCTGCAATGCCCAACGGACCCCTCAAGGGGGCCCTTTGCCGGAGTTCTTTTCCTTTTGCCGGTGTGAAGAGTGAGGTGGGATGGCTAGATGTGAGTAGAATGGGAAAGAAATGTGGAATAAAAATGACTACAGGGATCCAAAGGCTAATTTAATCCTTTGTTATGGTTAAAAATTTAGGTTGAGCAAGAAGTAGCTATAATGGTCTACTCTAGCTCCAGTTAGTGTGAGTCAAGAGTCAACATGTTTCATTCCTGTTACTGTCCGGAAGGATCATGGCATTTCATCAGGACTAATAATCCTTTTCTACTCAATCGGGGATGGTGAATTGGTGTGTGTAAAAAACCATGCGCTGCATACATCACATAGATATGTAGTATACCTGCTGGGGACAGACCTAGGGAAAGGAAATGGGAGGAAGTGAAAACATTAAAAACATATTCATCTTGAAAGAAACATTTAAAAACATGGGGATGCAAATTGCGATTTGTGTCAATGAATGCTCGTGCTGCTCACCAAAAACAGCCATGACCACAGAAGAAGCCAGTGGTGTGTACATGCAATTCATGCAATTAAACTTTCTTACGAACACATCATTTGATAGAACTAGGGGGGATATTCTCAAGAACGTGCGATAATCATCGCCAAAATAGGTTAACGCAATTTTTCATATCGCCGTCTATCGCGGGAAAATAACTCTGTGTTAACGCCATATTCCCAACACTGCGGTAACATGCAATAGTTTCCCGACAACGTGTCAAATGTCCATGATAAAATTACCGGGACTGCGATAAAAATCTAAAGCCGAATGTGAAAAAAGTGGCGATGGGCCCAACCGCAATAAAAAAATCAGCGATAAGCTGCGCCAGGCCTGCAATTCACACACGTCAGGCAGGAAAAATCACTATAAAAGCAGAAAAAAACTACACAAACAAAGCCAAAACAACTGCGAAGCACAAAGGAGGTAGCCGGAGCAAGTACAGAGGACAACCAGAACCCCACAAGCCCCACGGAGGACCAGCCTGGGACCTCGGGGTCAGGGAAGGGCAAGGAGAAGAAGAAGAGGAAGACGCGGTTCAGTCCGCAGGAAAACAAGATCCTGATAACGGAGGTGGCAGAACACCATCAACAACTGTTCGTCACCTCAACTGTGTCATTGGCAACAAAAAATGGAATATGGCAGTCCATCTTGGACAAGGTGAATGCAGTCGGAGTGCTGAGGAGGACAATGGAAGAGCTCAAGAGGCGCTGGAAGGATGTGAAGCGCAAAACCAAGCAGAAACTCGGCAACAACCAGAAGGCAGCAATGCAGACTGGAGGTGGGAGTTCAGCGCCACAGGAGGAGCTGGATGAGATGGAGGAAATGGTGTCCACATTCATCAGTGGGGAGACGGTGGCAGGAGTTGGGGGACCGGACACTGCTCAACATGACCTGACACAACAGCAACAGGGTGAGTAACGACCAGGGACTGGGGGGAAGGGAGGAGATGGGCACAATGGCACACATGCACAATTAAGTATAGCACAGTGCACACCCACAATGACTTTGGATCATGTCCCTGATCCCCTTGGCACACTGCAGCACACCTAGAAACAGCAAGTAGGCCCCCCTCGACTATGTGCCCAGAGGGGGCCCTTCCCACACATCACCAATCTCACAACCAACCCATGCACATGTGCCAAACCCAGCAAAGCGGCGTGTCTGTGAGCCACACTGACAATGCAAGTGACACTGCATGACGAATAGCATGGCTGCATTCAATATATCATGACATGTTGCACGCCACGACACTGAGGTGGCTGAGTGTGGACCACATCCGTAAAGGAGCAGGTCACACTCTGACACATCCACGTGCACAAACAACCCCTGACCTCAACAAGTCATCTGCAGACAAACCATGCCCCAGAGTCCCAACTCCCACCAAGAGCCCAATTTACCCAAGTTTGCAACATCTCAGCACTGTATAAGCACAGAAGTCAAAGGCACACCGCCTGAAAGGGATAAGGGGCAGCAAAATCAGAGCTGCAGGGGCGACTCTCCCAAAATGCAGCACACACACACAACATCCAGAGCACATCAACATTGACAACAATGTGGTACAAACTGCAACACGTTCACAACAGTACAGAGGACACAACTGGTGCTGCTTGTGTGTAGAAACTGGCCAATCACATTTGGCATAGCAGGGAAATGTGAGGTGATAATGTACAAGTACAAACACACATCCGTGATGTTGTCGAAATGTCCACTGTCCCGCATCAAATAGGCAGTTCCTCCCAAACAGTCACAATGTACATTGTCATGCAGTCTGTATTTAAACATGTACAATGCATCAACATACATGTGAACACAATGTTAAACTGCATCTCCCCTTCACATTGCAGAGGGAGAATCAACACCTCCTGCAGAGCAGACTCAACATCTCTTCACTGATGACGAAGAGGACCTCCACACCTTCGACACCGACGCCCTCCAAGAGCTCATGGACAGCTTCGGCACCTCACCTCCAGGAGCAGGGCAGGCCAGCCCAGCTGCATCGAGGAGACCTCACCCCCTGCACAGACCACACAGCAGGAAGCACCCACCACCCCGGCTGTCTCCCAGGACCCCCACGAACAACACATGGCCTTCCAACGCCGTGTGTTAGGGTGCCAGGAGAAGATGGCTGATCAGGTTTCGGGTGGGGTTCGACCTCATGGCAGCCAAACTAGATGCCATACGTGGGTGTCTTAGTCCCATCAGGGACCACTTACAGTCCCTAACGGACACCCACAGTCCGCTCCATGCTCTCCAACGATCCATGGCTGACATCGCTGGAGTCCTGACTCTGAGACAAGGACAACTGTCTAGTCAGAGTGGCTCCAGCGATGTCAGCCGGGAGTTGGGACACATGCGGAGGATCATGGAGAACAGGGAGCGGATGGAGGCGGAAAGAATGGCTGCCACGGCTGCACACCAGCAAGATGTAGCTGGGATCTTCCATGCCCTGCAGATCCTCATCATGGCATTCCTGCCACAAGGCCTGGCGCCGATGAATGCTGCTGCTGCTTCTACATCCACATCTCCGCCCCCTGATGTGTCAGTGCCTCACAGTGCGGCAGACATTCCACCTCCGGCCCCTGATGTGTCATTGCCACACAGTGCGGCAGACATTCCACCTCCGGCCCCTGATGTGTCAGTGCCACACAGTGCTGCTGACAAAACACCACCACCCACATGTGAGGCACATGAAACATCAGAGGACGAAGATGCGGATGATTCTGCCTCAGTGGTAAGAAGGAAGCGGTAGCATTCATCTCCGCCATATGGCCTGTTCTACCCTCTGCATCATCACCTTCCACTGTCCCCCGATACACTCTGCGACACTCACCTTGGACCTCAACATGGACTGCCATATTCTGTTTGGTTACCAATGACACAGCAATCAGACTGCGAACTGAACTCTTCCTCTTCCGATGAACTTGTCATTCCCTGATGCTGGCCCTCCATGGGGCAACAATGTAAAGTGGGGTTTGCATGGCCCTGTACTGCTCCAGCTTCAACACTCCACTGAATGTGAATACAACATTCAAATTCACACAGATGTGTCATGTCTATGATCATTCAAGTATGAAAGTAGGGATGAATGTAGGGTCAGTGATTCCCCCTTACGTCCATGTTGCTCATGTTGTGGGACTTGAGTCACAGGGTGCAACATTGCCGATTGCGGTCCGGGTGGCGCTGACACTACAAGAGGGACACACGCATTAGTTACTTTCATTGTCCAGCCCAGTACTGAACCAAGCTCAGAGCCCCGGGCTCATTGTTCACACCCCTACGCTGGACTGGCATACGCCAGCCCAGCCCAGCCCACTCCGCTTACGCTTACAGGGGACGACGACAAAGCTACATGTCCCAGGTCTTCCCTGTAGTGATCTGCTGATCACTGGTCTAGTTGTCAGCATGCCACAGCCACTCCCTGAGGGCTGGTTTACACCCATACCACACCCATCCAGCACAGGCGTCACAGGACATGTGACCCTGCCAATAAAAGGGGCCTACCACATCACATTCCCCATTGCCGGAGGTGACATGATGGCGTCCGCACCACAAGACTCAATCATAAATGGTCCATGACTTGTGGCACACTGGGTTAGTGGCACCCGATGCACTGCGGCCAGCACGGGCCTACCGCCACGGGACGATGACTTGCGGTGCACAGAGTTGGTGGCACCCGATGCACTGTGGCCAGCACGGGCCTACCGCCACGGGACGGTGACTTGCGGTGCACTGAGGTAGGGGCACCTGAAGAGCTGAGCGGGTGTGCAGCCTGCGATGAGGCGTAGACCTAGATACTCCGTCCTGCCAATCAAGATTCGATTTGAATTGAGGGCCCTGATGGAGCGCAGTGTACGCTGAAGGCAGCAGTCAGCACACACATGACTCCACGGTGCGGTGCCGCAGGGTGCGCTGGGGGCCTGTGGCGTGGAATCTAGCGATCGGCTGAGGAGGTTGCACCGGCACGTGGTGGGCCCTCTTGGAGACACGCCGGTGGTGGCAGGTGAGCATTGAGGCCTGGGTGCGCAGGGGCGGCCAGTCATCGCTGGGTGGCGGACCGGTCTGGGGACCAGGGCTGGGGTGCAGCAGGCGCACAGGATTGCGCAGGCACCACCGGTCATGGCGGCGGCCTCGTGGCTGGGTGGGGGACACCGCCCTGGCAGACACGACCCTGCATGCGATGACGAGATGTGCGCGGGTTGGCTTGGGACGTAGCCACCTCATCTCCAGTGTAAATCTGGCCATTGAAGGTGGTCGGCCACGTGTGTGTAGGCCTATGGACAGGATATGGCAGACACACGCAGTAGTTACTTTGGTGGCCATCCCGGAACTGAACCACGCCCAGAGCCCGGGGCTATTTATTCACGACATACGCCGGCCAAGGCCACTCCGCTCACGCTTACAGGGGGGGACGACAAAGCTACATGTCCAAGGTCTTCCCCACTGCCGGAGGTAACCTGTTTGCGTCCACTGTCCACAACACTACAAACACAAGCAGTATATGTCCACATGGACATGTCTGTGCTCTGCATACTGAAGTCTGTCCAGCACATCACCGCCACACTTGGCATTGTGTGCATTCTTATTGATGGGTCACTTGCCTCCTTCGCACATACTTGGTTCCCACCTCTCCCCACATTCTGCAATTGTGTGGCAGAGGTGCCATGCCGTGGATGGTTTGTCTACATGGCTGGCCACGGTTACCACAGTTACTTGTGTTGTCGTGTCTGGTAGTTGGGCATGTTGATTGGCATGTTGTATGTGATTTTGTAACGTGTGCATTCCCACAGTTGTGAGTTGTATGATTGTGGAGTTGAGGTGTGTGGTGTGTTCAGTTGGTACATACCGACGAGCAGTGCATTTCCATAGGTGCCATCCTTGAAGTGCTGGTTGGTGATGGACTTGCGGAAGATGTAGGAATCATGCACACTGCCTGGGAAGTTTGCAACGACATTTGTGAACAGGTCCCAGTGGTCCACTTTTGCCTGCGCATTGATGAAATGCGTGTGGTTTCTGTTGCGGTTATTGTGTGCAGTGTCGGCAGGGGGCACAAGTAGTACATGCATGCACACAATTGCCCCCAACACGTGCGGGAAGCCAGCTGTGGCGTAGTTCCCTTGCTTGGTCTCCAGCTGTTCCTGCGCAGTGTGGGGGAAGTGAAGGTGCAGGGGTATCAAGCTGATACAAACCGTGATGCTTACAGGTATGATAACTCCTGCATAATGAGACCGTAACAGAAGTTCGTGTGGTTGTAACCTTCCTTTTCTTTCCTACGAAGGTTACGCC